>JABSTQ010002010.1:0-66737 GCA_013358835.2 Ixodes persulcatus
TTTTCCTTCGCGGGGTATTTAACCTACTGCTTTACGTGGTGATAGCTTATTGAATCTTTATCCGATCACCATATGGGATTCACGAATCGTTATCCTCGCGCGGGATAAAATATCTCGGCTTGCCGCGATCCATTCGTACACCGAGAGTATCGAAGCTCTTACAGTCCGGCGCTGTGGCACACCTCACCTGAAATGGTTTGTCCCCGGAAATACATAACTAACCTAAACAATTTTAGTATTGTATCTTTATTTTTGTATGTGGAAGTAAAGTTGTTTCTTTGTTTTTTTAATATAAATTGTACCGGAAAGTAAAACTTCACACTACATCATCTTTTCTCGAATCACTAGTCTCTAATATGGTACACAGCGCGACACTGTTAGCGCGAACAAACGATCGCCGGTTTTTCCAGTTTTACTCTTTAAAACCAAGAGATGTCATCCAAGTTATTATTGCAACGGAAGGAGCTCATTTAGTTCTATAATGTAAGCGATAAAATTTCGTGCTCGCTAATACTATATAGAAATAAAATGCGAAAATGCGCCGATGTCGTGTTCGCGCTAACAGTGTCGCGATGTGTACCTCTTTGTACGCTGTATGTAAAATGCTGTATATAGTTTCTCCTAACTTTTAGTTTGTGATCGATTGCTCTAGTTGTCAGTGATCTCATATGAATAAAAATATATGAAAGATGTGTGTTTTTTTCCTGAATCTGGAACTCAGAGTCACTTCTCGTATAGGGCACTGCTACGGTAGGCTTTGAAAAAGGACCCTACTTTGGGGAGCTGTATCTTCTTTCTCAATAAAATGATGCAACATGTTTTTAATAGAAATGAATGCCGAAATAGAGTATGACAGGGTACCCAAATTTAAAAAAAAAATCGAAGGTGGTGTTTTTTTTTTATTTGCATCGGAAGTTTTCGTTGTTTGATTTTTTCCCATGTTGCCTAAATATATCCCGACTATCGTATCACTCAAATACCTTATTTATTTTTTAAAACATATATAAGTAAAATACCACCTGCAAATTATATGATAATGATTAAATTATTTCACGAGATACAAGCCTCCAAATTTTGGCGTTTGTCGTTCGAGCAGGCATGTTTGACAATTTTTAGAAAATTTAATAAAATTTACATAAATATTATTACTTTATATTACAAGCAAGCTGTACCCACAGATTGTTTTTAAAAAAGTATTAGAATTCTTCTAACGTTATCCTTTTAGTTATTTACTTTCAAACGTGCCCCCTCCGTCAGTGCGCGTTAATGCAACTGTCCACCTCTTCATGCTTTACGATTTTTCCTGTCCCCAAATTTTTTTTCTGGACAAAACGAAGTGTGGATTCGTGTATACCAGACACTAGACAATGGCGTATAAAAACATCAGTTGATTTAAAAATGTCGACCAGCCACCCTTTGGTCGATCTTATCTGAAATCACCCAGGAATACCTTTTCTTTGCTTCGCTATAACTGAGATTTTCTTTGGCTTTGATAGCAATGCAGTGATGTGATTGGCCTAAGCCGTTCTGGAGCACCTTTCGGAGCAACCAAAACAATGTTTTGGAGCAGCAAAAGTGGCCTTTGGAGCAGCCAAAACAGTGTTTTGGAACAGCAAAAGTGGCTTTCGGAGCAGCTAAAACAGTGTTTCGAAGCAGCAAAAGTGGCTTTTGGAGCAGATATTCTTAGAAAAAATAAAAATATTTGTTTTAAGTGTTGGACAGACGAAGGACACTTTGCTCGCCGCAGTAAACAAACTATAGTCAAGTTATACCACCTTAGAGTTTTTCAACATGTAACTGAAATGCCTATGACATGAAACATTTTGCAATGCTTCAGTTAAATTATACATATATATATGTACCCACTATTGTTAAATAAGAACCAAACTGCACATATTAAAATTTATTTGAGAATAACCAGCTTAGTAGTAAATAGCACAGTTTTAGGTAGACTAGTTACATAATAAATGGAAGAAGTCTCCAACTGATTAAACCCGTACCTACTGCAATGCAATGCAAAATTGTCGCACGAGCGGAGATGGCTGTTCGATCGAAACCATGCCACTCTGCTCCGTCGCCAACTAGCTCCCAAAATTGTTTGCAAAATGTAACTGTCCAGCATACGACAAAAAACAGTACAGCGCTTGCCAAGCCATCAGGCGAGGTACAAGCTTAACACAGAGAAAAAAAAGAACCTGAGCACATCGATGCAAGACATCGCGAGCCAGGATCAAAAAGTTCTTCTAAACTCAAGGCAAACAAGTGCGCTGTGCAGGTTCAGCGTACAGACATTGCCTTCTTTGCTTTAGCTCACTTCTCTTCACCAACTTTCTTTCGCGGCAGATTTTTCACGTACCGGGGTTCATCCCGAATGAAGGCTCACCGAGAGAAACCTAGGCAATCAATACTTCGACACATCAGTCTTTGAGTTAAAGATAGATTTTTGAAGTAAACGCGTGATTTAGACAAGAGCAGAAATGTTGACGAACTTCTGGCGGTACTTATATGTTTTATTTTAGAAAGCACCATATCTGCAGCGACGTGGGGACGGCAACACCCGACGTCGCGCGACCACGGTGACTGGCAGGCAGGGACCAAATATAGTTTTCCCACGGCTGTTGCTTTCAGGAGCGACTGCTTCAGCTCACAAAGAAACTCCCGCCGCACAAAAACATAATTTCGTTTCAAAGCATGTCGGCATGGCTGGTACCCGGCACGCTAACCTCGGAGCGTCTGCACACGAACACGTCTATCGCTGAAATTGTTTAAAAAAGACGCGAGACAGCGAGAGCGCGAAACGAGAGACGGCGGGAAAAACCACGCAAAACCGGACGAATGATTGATGCAGGCTACTTTGTGTCGTGCGGCGGCTTGCACCACCTAGCTCACGTGTGCTCATTTACGGTACTCAGTATAGTTTTGTTTTTGAAAGGCAACCAAAATTGGTCCTTTGGCGCAGGCTTGGCACAGATTACCCATATTTTGGCAAAATGTAGCAAGATGTAGCAGGGTTAACCCCTTGGCGCAGTTTGGCGCAATTATCACATCACTGTAGCAATGATTTCTTTTTCTTGCTTCCAGATGGGACAGCCGCGATAATAAGTAGGGTGTGGTCCATTGCAATTAGTGCAGTGGGCAACATTCTCACAAATGTCAGAGACGTGATCTTGACTGCCACACTTTGCGCATGTCTCCTTCCCTCGACAGCTGCGTGTTCCGTGACCAAAACGCTGGCAACGGAAGCACCGCTGGGGGTTGGGGACATAAGGGCGGATGTGGCAGTTGAGGTATCCAGCCTTGATTGTTTGTGGTAGTGTATGCCTTTCAAACGTGAGGATGACATGTTTTGAAGGGATTTCTTCGCCATCTTTTCTGAACATAATCCGTTTTACGGCAACGACGCCGGCACCTTGGAGTCCCTCGATGAGTTCTTCCTCACTAGTGTGAAGGAAGTCGTCCTCGGAGAGGACTCCACGGATGGTGATCAGTGTGCGGTGAGGGCTCACCGACACTTTGACATCAAGTATGGTGTTCAGCTTGAGCAGCGCTTCACTTTGCTTTTTGTTATTTATCTCAACTAGGAGGTCTCCTGAGTGGAATTTTTTAGCCTTGTAGGAAAACCCTACAAGGTGTTCAAGTACTTTGGCTACAACAAATGGCGATAGCTTTGACACGGGTTTCTGTTCATCGAGGGAATGAACAACGAAAAACTTCGTGAAGTTTTCTACCACAGGTTCTTTTCCGATGGTCTTTTGTTCAGGACAGCGCCTTTTAACGGCTTGTCCCGAACGGGGTTTGGAAGAGAGGGGCGCCATAGGAGGGCAAAGAGTCTTCGGAATCCGCGGTGCACCGCCCACCACCGAGCCCGACAAGGGGTTAGGTAACGCACCATAACACGAAGGGCTTGGCTGGAGACGTTACGCTAACAGTGCTGCCGGGAAACTATACCCAAGAGTGGGTCAAGACAGAGGTCTATTGCCACCCAAGGTTAGCCCTTGCCGCCAAAGAGGGGTTAAAAAGGAGTAAGAGAAATGAGAGAGAAGTAAAAGAAACAGGAAAGGTAAAGGTGAAAGATTGGAGGGGATAGTAGAAGAAAAGGCGACTAGACTGAATCATCCTGGCCGGGCCTTACCAGGACTCCCGTCTATGAGAAGCGGGGGCCGAAGTGGTGTATTGCCTCACCCGGGGGGCCCCGAAGGGTCCAAACCTACCCCGGGCTCGGCTCAACCACCAGGATGCCCTTTTCCCTAGACACGGGAAAGCCACGCACAGCCAGACGTGGGCGGGCGAGCCCGCATGGCTCGGGGTCCGTGGAGACGCCACTCTCCAAACACCTGCTTTCACAAGTGCCCCCTGCGGGGTGAGGGAGGATGGGTGCACGGTGTCCGAGGAGCCCAAAATTAAAGTAGAAGATGAAAATACGTACCCAGACTTAATTTGTGTAAAGGGAGAGAGGGCATGGTTCTAGGTGTTCAAATTGTTGGGGAATATAAAAGTCTTAATTAACTTAATGAAGCCAAGATTAGAAAGTATTCTGCTCCGGACTCTGTGGCCGCAGTAAGGTCCGAGTTCTCGGTGACCTCGGTGGCCGTGCACGCCATCACAGCCACTGAGAGAGGGCTTGTTTGCCCGAGAACAGCTGAAGCTTTGGGCTCGCTGGGTTTTTCAAAACGAGACATCGCATCCTTGGTCCTCCTGGTAGCTCGGGGCTCATTGCGATGCTTCTATCATGTTATGCGGGGAACAGTGTTTAAACAACCTTCCCTTCTCCCCCAGAGTGTCCTTTTTTTTTTCTTCTGGGAGGAGGCATGTCTGCGAAATCTAACTCGCCATACTTGTTTGTTGTGTACCATGCGTGTATTCTTTTTTTTGTACTATATATGGATAATCATTTCTGTACTAGCCCCTTCAGAGTCAACTAGGCATATATAGTGATGACACCTGTCTATTGAATTTTTCTTGTGTGCATTTCGCTCAAGTGAATTGATGTTGTGTGATGAGAATGAGAGTGCTGTTCCTTTCCTTCCTTTCAACTTAGTAGTGGATTGCCCGTTCAAGAGTATGCAGCCGGGTTTGGAGCTCTCCAGCGGTGCCTTCAAGATTGATGCGATGGCCTTCGCCGACGACCTGGTGATTATCGCATCTACGCCAATGGCTCTGCAGAAGAGGAAACTGGAGTTAGAGAACATTTTGAGCCCGAGAGGGTTGAAAGTGAACCGGGAGAAATCTTTTACGGTTTCGCTAGTCCCCTCGGGCAGGGAAAAGTTGTTGAGGTATGTACTTTCATCTTTTTCTGAGGTAGCGGGGGAAGGCCTGCCAAAGCAAGAGGCGATTTCAGCCTGGAAATACCTCGCGATTATGTTTGATCCTGGAGGGCGGCAAAAGTCTTCCGTCCAACAGGATGCGGTGGATAGACGGGGTTAAGAAAACACCCTTAAAGCCGCAACAACGGATGGTTGTTTTGAGATTTTATCTCATACCACGCCTGTATCATAGGCTTGTACTGGGACCATGGACATTTGGGATTTTGAAAAAAAACTGACGTCTTGGTGAGGGCTCCCGTCAAGCATTGGCTGGCTTTACCTCATGATGCCCCGAAGGGATTTTTCCATGCCTCAGTTAAAGGGACAATGAAAGCAATTTCGGACATCTTTTTGGCGATTGAACTGGGTTCCAGGCACGTCTCAGGCCACGTTGCCCAAATTTCAGCCGAAACCGGCGCTTGTGTGCCGCTCAAATCAATTAAACAGTCGCGGTAATAATCGTACCGAGATCGACTGGGGCGACGCCCCGAGAGTTGCGGAAGAATCACGGAGAAGCGGAGCTCACGTGACCGATGCGGGGCCAAGAAGCGCGACGTCACAAAAGACGCGTCAGCGATTGGTCGGAACGAGTGACGTGCCCTCGGTCACGTTTTGGTTCGCAGTTTTTAGGAATACTGTTCTAATTTCAGCTTGAATAACCATGAAAAGTATAAATCGGACCGGAGATGATTACTAAACCGTAAATAAAACAGCGTAGTTATTATTTTCTTTGTTACGCTGGACGCGAAACGGGCAACGAGCAACTATGGGCAAACGAAATAAATAAAACAAAGAATGCAGCGCGGAGCACGCTAGAGACGTCGATGTCGTGTTTCCTTTGGGAGCACGGTACTGGAAGGATTCTGCAAAGTGGTAGTGATGTCAAATTTGTGCGCCGTAGATGGCTGTTCAAACGGTCGACTGAAGAGCAGTAATCGTTCTTGTTCTTAGACGACGAAATGAGTGGACGTCCGACTCCGGTGAAAGCAAAAATGGTGCGGTTTATTTTCTCCTTCTTGGGGAGCGTCCCCCGAAGGAGGAACCGGTTCCCGAGTCGCTGCCGCTTTCCCCTCGGTATTTACCCCGCGTCCCTGTCGGACAGGGACAGGGCCTGTCCTTCGGCAGCGCGCCGCTCTCGTCTCGCCCGTGCGAATGTTGCTCACAGCTCTGCTGCTCGGAGCCAGCGGGCCGATCGTTGCCAGCTGGGCGGTCACCGTCGGCCTCGGGTGATAGCGAAGAACGCCACACACGTGCTCCCGTTCCGCTGGTGTTAGGTCACTGAACGGAAGCCCGAACCGAACTCGCTCGCGAGAGCGGCATCGTTGTCCATGTTGACAGATCCGAAGAAACCATCGCGCCACCGCTGTGCTATAAGCCACCGCGGGAACCAGTTTCGATCTCCTAAAAGCTACCGATATCGACTATTCACACTTGACGTCACTCCCTACGTCACCTCCGTTTTAGGAGGCCCAGAAATTAGAATGGAGATAGTTCAGTTTCGGTTTCTTCAGTTCTTTTGTAGGCACAAAAATACGCGTCACAAATGTCTACAAAAAATTGGGCAGCGTGCCAGGCTCCCAAGAAGCCTAAAAACACCGTTTAAAAAAATTAAATAAAATCACCTTCATTGTCCCTTTAAAGAAGGAGGCCTCGGTGTTACCTGTCAGAGAACAGCTATTCCGGGGGTGGCTCTCAGGAGGTTGGAGAATTTGGATGAGTCGTCTCATCCTATGTGTAGGGCAGCCCTTGATCTGCCTCATCTTAGGTATCTGAAAGACCGTCTCACCCGGTCGTGCATGTATAAGGGTGAGGCCTACTTTCCAAACCTGCAGTGAAGTTTTGAACGCGATCGTTGGATAATTGCGGAGACGGCGCTGCACTCAAGGAGTATGCAAAGGTAACCGCAGCTTCCAGTTGGGTGGGCGAGGGGACTACGTAACTGACGGGAAAGCAGTACATCAATATGACCAAGTTCAGAGCCAACGCATTCCCAAACTTGTCGCGAACAAAAGAAGGGCATAACGTTTTTAATGCAATTAAATGCAATGGTGCAAGCGAGCTGGACAAGAATGAACGAAAAGATAAAACCCGTTTGCTCTGCTGACGTCTAACCCCTGGTTAGCTCAGTTGGTAGAGCGCTCCACCTGTAATGGAGAGGTCCCGGGTTCGATACCCGGACCAGGCGTTTTTTTCAGTCGCGCACCAGTCACCTAGCTGTTTTTGGAGATTTCTGTTTGTCCTTTGTCTCTCTTGTTCCCCTTCTCCAGGGATTATTTTCGTCGTTATTTTCGGCATAATGTCCCGGTTCGATGTCGCGCTGGATGTCAGTCTGTGGAAACTCTAGGGCACATCACCCAAAACTGTTTCCGCTCACATGGAGCTCGTATTAAGAGACACGACAATATTGTTAATTACGTAGCTGGCCAGTTGATTAACAAAAGCTGGCAGGTTGCTCTTGAGCCTGAGTACCAGTCAGCGCTCGCAAAATTTGTCCCAGATCTTGTGATTAGGCAGGATTCACAGCGTGTGGTGACCGACGCTCAGGTTGCTGGTACATTCCCAACTCCCGATGCAGCGCATGAAAGGGAAGTGGCGAAATATAGCGTGCAAAAACTTTTAACTCTGGTTACGGGTGAGGACTCTTCCCCGCCAATAGTCACGAGTATTACGATTACATATCGTGGAGTATGGTCTCCTCGGAGCGCCGCCGCTTTGACTGATCTAGGACTTGGAGCAGCGGATATTAAGTTAATTACCATCCGGTGCCTACAAGGGACATTCGGTGCTTCCACTGCCATCAAAATATGACCACCGCGAGAGGCGGACGATGATGCGCGTTGTTGGGGCCACCGACGCGCGAGTTAGCTCATGAGGGTTTATTTGGTCGCTCTCCCAGAGGAGAGGATAAGGAGTTCTGGGTAACTGGGTGCAGAAGGTCAGCCCGAAGCCTCTTTTACGAGGGTTCGGCCTGTGAACCACCTTTTCGCATAAAATTATGGTAAAAAAAATAGCAAGCGCGAGGTGCTTGACGAGCACCTGGTGCTCGACGAGTACCTGGCCACGACAGACACCAACGTTGGCTTCACAAGCGGCGAGTTTTGACTGGAAACAATGACCTTTGCCGACGACCTCCTCAACTTCGCTTCCACCAGGAGGAGTCTGCAGCCAAGGCTCGATGAGTTGGCGAAATTCCTGGAGTCACGGGGACTGCGCGTCAATGTCGCGAAGTCCTTCAGCCCGGTCCCGCAACCCTCCGGAAGATAGAAGAAGTCGAAGGTGGAGACCGACCTGGCCTTCTGCATCCGGGACCAGCCGCTGCCAGTGGCGACTACCGCCACGATTTGGCGGTACTTGGGGGTGCAGTTCTCCACGCAGGGGAGGTGGCGCTGAGGGGTGGACAGAGACCTTCGGGAGCTCCTTGAGAAAGTTACCGGGGCGCCCCTCAAGCCGCAGCAAAGACTCTTCATCCTTCGTGGCTTTCTATTACCTCGGCTGCACCTTACCCTATTGAAAAAACCAGCAAGGATATCAAGCTGGGCAAGCTGGTTTTTAAGCTGGTTCAAGATGGTTCGAGCTGGTCTAGGTAGTAATCAAGCTGGTTCTAGCTGGTTCGAGCTGGCACTGTCGCTGGGCAAGCTGGTACTTGAGCTGGTTCAAGCTTGTCATGCTGGTTCGAGCTGGTTTTGAATCTGGCCCAAGCTGGTTGAAGCTGGCCAAGCTGGTTGAAGCTGGCCAAGCTGGTTCAAACTGGCCAAGCTGGTTCAAGCTGGCCAAGCTGGTCTTGGTGGGAGCGCGCACGCCAAGGTCGGCGTGAGCTTGTCGAACTGGTATTGCCGGGAGCGCGCGCGCCAAGGTCGGCTGGGGTGGGGACGATGCCACGTCCTATTCTTTGTCCTCTCGTTTTCGGTAGACGACCGGGCGCTTCAGGCACGCTGCGAGCTTCCTTTGTGTGCGAGAAAAGAGAAAGAGAGAGAAAGTGGTAGGAACGGATAATTTGGGACACGTTTGGCTATCTTCGGCAGATTTTCGAAGGGACGGCTGTGTACGCGTTGTTTGGCGACTACTTGAACGGCGGTGCAAGCGAAGCGATATTTATGGAGACAGCGAGCGGCAGTCCGTTCAGCGTGGGAAGAAGTCAGATGCCCCGACTTGAGGCGTCGTTTTGTGTCTTCGAACATCTCTGTGCTCGTGAATAACCGTGGTGCCGAGGAGTATTGCCAATGCCATTAAAGCCACACGGATTTCCTCGCCTCTGCCGACTACGCAAGAGGACTCTTCGCCCCCATTACGGGTGGGACCCAGGTTCGCTTCTCTCATCCGTGTAGTATTTTTATTGTTATTGCTTGATTTTGACGTGTGTCTAGTATTTTTCGTGTTGAGAGATAAACAATCTAGTTTTAATAGCATTGTTTGTTTTGCACCGAGAACCACTGTCTGTGCGCCGGTTAGAACTGTGTCAGCGCAGTGGATGCGCAGCATCTGAGCTCATGTGAGCAGACCGCGAAATCGAAAATAATAAATTAGATGCCGAGCTGGCTTTTCAAAAAGTTTGGCTTGTTTACCTGTGTATTTATTTCAACAGGTGAAACTGGTGGGGAAGGACACCAGCCTAACCACCATGAGCAGTTCACCCAGCATGACCCAGCATTCACCCACCACGACCCAGCATCCATCCAGCTCGACCAGCACGGCAAGCTGGGCATGCTGGAGCAATAACCCAGCATGAAGCTGGGATGCTGGGACCAGCATGAAGCTGGGATGCTGGGACCAGCTTGTGCTGGGCAGGCTGGAGCAATAACCCAGCATGAAGCTGGGATGCTGGGACCAGGGCGGCACTACGTTAATGTCATCAAGCTGTGGGTCAATGCACCACCAACCCTCTAGAGAGAGGGAGGCCGGATGACGTGTCCTGCAGGGCCCGCTGCAGGGCAAGAGAGTCTCTCAGCCATGTGCCTCAAGCCTGCCACAGGGGGCATCGGGGTCGCGTCAAGAGACACGACAATATAGCCCGGTACGTCGCCATGCGCCTCAACCAACTCAAGTGGAACGTCCTCAGGGAGACACACTACAACGTCCAGTTGAAGGTGATGAAGCCTGACTTGGTGGCAACGAAGGGAGTCATGGCCGTCATCATCCATGTCCAGGTCGTCGGCACCGGCATGGAGTTGGCCTTCTTACACGGGCAGAAGGCTGCCAAGTACACAGTCCTGGACCTGCTACAAGTACAGGGAAACAAACAGGAGCCACCGCTGGTCACCACAGTAACCATGCACTTTAGGGACATTTGGTCTAAGGACAGTGCGAGGCACCTCCTGTCATTGGGGCTGACCAAGTCGGAACTCAAACTAATGACAGTAAAATGCCTCCAGGAGGGCCTCCGATGCTTCTGGGGACACTGCAGAATGACGACTGTGATCAATACCCGCGGCTAATGAAGGACAACATCTAAGCCGTGGCTTGGGAGTGCTGCCGGCATCCATCCATCTTGCCGGGAGCAAAGATCACGGTACCTCTGCCCTTACACAGATTGTCAGTGAAATAAGAAAAAAAAAAGAAGCGCCAGGCAGATTGTGCCTGCGCGATCCTTGATGGAGAGCAGCAGCCAGAGGTGGCTGATGCGCAAGGGTTTCTGTAGGAATGGGAACAGATAATAACTGGACCCTCTCTTCCCGATCCACCGGCTGTTCTGACGCCTGTAAGCCGGTCGGTGGATCTCCTCTTTCCGGCTACGACGGCAGATATAAAACAGAATCTTCTGCCTGTAAAGTCTCCACCCGGCCCGGATGGATTCACGGCAAGGCAACTCAAGGTCATGCCGATGATACTGCTGAAGGTTCTTCTGAGCCTATTGATGTACTTGAGGAAAGCACCAACAAGTCTAAAGGGGGCGAAAACAGTGTTCATCCCCCAAAAAACGGGGGCTACACTTTCATCGGACTTTCGTTCAATTACAGTAGCCCCCGTTCTATTGAGACTATTTCATAAGATCCTGGCGCAACGTGCGTCCGAGGTGGTTGCTTTGAATTTCCGGCAAAGAGTTTTCCAGCCAGTTCATGGCAGCGCAGACAATGTGCTTCTGTTGTCAGCAACAATTCAGGAGGCACGCAGGAGTCTGCGTCCGCTATAGATGGCGAGCGTCGACATAAATAAGGCGTTTGACAAAGTGTCCACTGCGGCAATTTTGGAGGGAGCTCGATGCGCCGGACTGGGCAACTCGTTCGTTCAGTACATTATGGATCTTTATGAGAATGCGAATACAATTTTGTCCTTTGAAGACTAGCCACGCGTTGTTAAGCCCATGGCAGGAGTAGACAGGGCGACCCCCTGTCTCCTTTTCTTTTTAATTTCGTTATGGACGGTTTCTTTAAGTGCATGCATACTGGACTGGCGTTTTCGAGTGGCAACTTCAAGGTGGATGCCATGGCCTTTGCCGATGATTTGGTTACAAGAAAGGCTTTCCGAGCTCAAAGGTTATCTTAGCCCGAGAGGCCTGGGAGTAAATGAAGCCAAGTCGTTCAAAGTGGCGTTGTTGCCCTCTAGGAAGGACAAGAAGATGAAGGTGGATACCACCTGCACCTCCAGCATGGCTGGCAGGGATCTGCGCAAACAGGACGTGATATTCACATAGAAGTACCTGGGGATAATGTTTGACCCCAAGGGGCGTCGTGGATCGCCAATCCAGTAAGATGTGGTCAAACTATTGGCTCGGATTAAGAGGGCCCCATTAAAACCACAACAGCAAATTGTAGTATTGCGATTCTATCCCCTACCAAGACTTTACCATCGGCTGGTACTTGGACCTCGGGTACCCTCGTGAAAATCGATATCTTGATTAGAGCTTCCATTAGAAAGTGGCTGGTGTTGCCACATAATACGCCACTGAGATATTTCTACGCTCCTGTGGTTGAGGGAGGGATTGGGACTGACATATTTGAGGACGGCCATACAAGGCACGGCGCCCAGAAGGCTGGAGGGTCTAAGTGCCTCTTCCCACCCCATTTGCCTGGCTGCCTTAGGTTTGCCACATTTAATTGACTTGAAGGACCGGTTGAACAGGTCCTGCATTTTCAAAGGCGAGTTGGTGGTGTCCAAACGGGACGTTCAAACGTTTTCGACACGGTCTCTTCACCGAAGTGTTGACGGTGCAGCACAGAAAGAATGTAGAAGGGTTCCAGCAGACAGTTTATTGACATGATAAAAATCCGTGTTAGCGCGTTCCTAGTCTAACGCGGACAAAACGTGGGAGGAATGTTCCTATCCAGTGTCGGGCCGGTTGCCAGTCACCGGAGTCACTTGATCATATCTCGCAAAACTGTTTTAGAACACACAGTGCAAGGATTAAAAGGCACAATCGTGTTGTGTCCTATGCAGCCAAACAACTCAGAGAAAAGAGCTGGGAGGTCCTTGTGCAGCCTGAATACCGCTCGCCTCAGAGCAGGTACGAGCCGGATTTGGTAATAAGGCGAGGCTCGCAGTGTGTGGCTGTGGATGCCCAGGTTGCGGGGACCTACTCCACGCCCGCTGTGGCGCGGTAAACATGCCAGACAAGCGCCCATTGCTGAAGTCATGGCGGGAGTTCATGACGAGCACCCCCCCCCCCCCTTCCCTCCCAAACCCCCCCCCCCCTCCTAGGGACCGACTTGCAGTTCCAAGTCGAAGGATCGACGTGTTTCAGCCGGCATCTGTACAGCAGATCCGTGCAGCTCTACAAGCAAGGAACTCGGCTGCAGGTCCCGACGGTTTCTCGGCCAGGCTCCTGCGTTCAGTCCCGCTGCGGCTCCTGCGAGTTCTTCTGAACGTCTTGATGCTGCAGCGCCGCCTGCCCCCCTCCTGGTGTGGTGCCCGGACGACATTCATACCAAAGACAAATCCTGCAAAGGATCCCTCGGACTTCCGGTCCATAACAGTTGGCCCTGTGGTACAAAGGCTCTTCCACCGGATCCTGGCCAATAGAGCTGCAGCAGCCGCAGCACTGGACTTCCGGCAACGCGCGTTCCAGCCGGTCGACGGATGTGCAGAGAATATACTTCTGCTGTCCACTGCGCTCAACGAGGGCCGTCAAACGCTCCGTTCCGTCTATCTGGCAAGCATTGACATGGCTAAGGCATTCAATCGAGTTTCGACGGAGGCCATTTTTTGCGGTGCTTTGTGGGCTAGTTTTTATGACAGCTTCTTGGCCGACCTAAGAGAACTCTGCTCAACCTCCCACACAACTCTGCAGTTTGAAGGGGAGGATCTGAGAGTCCAGCCAACCACGGGGGTTCGACAAGGCGACCCACTAACGCCCATCCTCTTCAACATAATGATCGCGGATGAGTTCCTGCGCCGCGTCGACGCCAACATCACCTCACGGAGTGACGGCTTCGCCCTGGATGCCATGGCATTCGCTGACGGCCTCGTCATGCTGGATCCTACCCCGCAAGGTCTGCAGCAGCGGCTCCACGATCTCGCGGCCTTCTTGGAACAGCGAGGGTTGGCAATCAACGTCAGCGAGGGCTTCACCCTGGCACTGCAGCCTTCGGGAAGGGACAAGAAGATTAAGGTCCTCACCACCACGGACTTCACCAACAACAGTCAGCCCCTGCCAGCTTCAGGGGTGGCGACGACGTGGCGTTACAAGGGCATCACCTTTGCTCCGGAGGGCACCAAGACCGGAGGGCACCATTGTTGTATTGTGTTTCTTGCCAATGTCCCCCCTTTGTAATACCCCTCGTGGGTCTTAAGGGAAACTAATAAATGAAATGAAATGAAGACTCTGGGTATGGAGGAAGAGGTGGAAGGCCTTTTGGAAAAAGTAAGGAGAGCACCTCTCAAGCCCTAACAGCGCCTAGTGGTGCTGCGAACCTACCCTCCTGCCCCGCCTCTTTCATCGCCTCATTCTCGGATCCTGGCCCCGTGGTCTCCTCAAGAAGCTTGACACGGAAGTGAGAAACCCTATGAGGAAATGACTCGATCTCCCACAAAATACTCCACTGGGGTACTTCCATGCCCCTGTGGGAGAGCGCGGGCTGGGGGTCGTTTCCCTACGGGCCCCCGTCCTATCTAAGAAACTGAAGAGGCCGGACAACCTGAGATTCAGCGACCACCCGGAATGTGCTGCCGCCCTGAAGAGGCCCCTACTAACTTGCCTTCGTCGAACTGCACTGGAGGTATGCAGACATCAAGGTATGAACCTGCAGTCTAAGAAATTGGTGCAGAAGATGTGGGCCGCTCTTATAAACCGGAGCAACGATGGAGCAGCACTTGAAGAACCAAGGAAAGTCCCAGGAGCGCACCGTTGGGTGTCTGAGGGGGCGAGGATGTTCCCAGGTCGACAGTACAAAAACCTGCCGAAACTACGAGTCAACGCACAACCAACACTCGAGAGAACAAGCCGAGGTCGCGGTGTCGTCATCTCCTGCCGGGCTGGGTGCGGAGCACTAGAGAGTCTGGGACATGTCCTACAGTGTCGTCATAGGGGCCACCGCAACCGGGTAAAGAGGCATGATAACCTCTCCTGTTACGTGTGCTCCCGTCTTCGACAACTTGAATAAACGGTTCTCTGGGAGCCTCACTTCAACCTGCCTGCTGGAGTACTCAAGACAGACCTTGAGGCCTTTAAGCAGGGGGATACCGTCCTCATCGAAGCTCAGGTGGTGGGAACGAGGATGGACCTGGCATTTCACCCCTACGAAAAGGTCGTCAAGTACTCCTCTCCCTTACTTTATCAAGCTGCAAGAGATGGGAGAGCGGGAACACTGATGCCCACGAGCATCACCCTGAACTTCAGGGGGGAGTGGTCAGCGGAAAGTGTCCAAGACCTCCAAGGTTTAGGGCTGACAACGAACGACCTCAAGCAGCTGTCGGTGCGGTGCCTCCAGGGAGGCATGAGGTGCTTCTGGGCCCACCACACAATGACCACTACGGTGAGAATCGCGGGCGATGCGTCTTCGTCTGGTGTAGACCGTCAGAGCTAGGCCCCCACCCACAGGTTTGGTGGGGGCAACTGCGAGTACCTCTGGCTTTTCAGAGTGTAAGGCACGCGGGCGATCTTGTGAGCCCAACTCCTCGAAGCTACGGCGGTGAACAAACCTTCTTGTATAAAAAAAAGAAGCGCCAGGCATATTGTGCCCGTGCGATCCTTGTAGGAGAGCAGCGGACAGAGTTGGCTGATGTGCAAGGGTTTCTGTGCGCATGACAGCAGATAATGACTGGACGCTCTCCTCCCGATCCACCGGCTGTTCTGACGCCTGTAAACCGGTCCGTGGATCTCTTCTTTAGGGTTACGACGGCAGATATAAAGCAAAACCTTCTGCCTGTAAAGTCTGCACCCAGACCGGATGAATTCACGGCAAGGCAACTCAAGGCAATGCCGATGATACTGTTGAAGGTTCTTCTGAACCCGTTGACGTACTTGAGGAAAGCCGCAACAATTCTAAAGGGGGCGAGGACACTGTTCATCCCCAAAAAGACAGGGGCTACAGTTCCATCTGACTTTCATTCATTTACAGTAGCCCCAGTTCTATTGAGACTATTTAATAAGATCCTGGCGCAACGTGCGTCCGAGGTGGTCGCTCTGGATTTCGCCAAAGAGCTTTCCAGCCAGTTGATGGATGCGCAGAATATGTGCTCCTGTTATCAGCAACAATTCAGGAGACATGCAGGAGTCTGTGTCCGCTATATATAGCGAGCGTCGACGTAAGTAAGGCATTTGACAAAGTGTCCACTGCGGCAATTTTGGAGGGAGCTCGATGCGCCGGGCTGGGCGACTCGTTCGTTCAGTACATTAAGGATCTTTATGAGAATGCGAATACAAATGTGTCCTTTGAAGACCAGTCAAGGGTTGTTAAGCCCACGGCAGGAGTGAGACAGGGCGACCCCCTGTATCCTTTTCTTTTTAATTTATTTTTGGACGGTTTCTTTAAGTCCATGCAGCCTGGACTGGAGTTTTCGGGTGGCAACTTTAAAGTGGATGCCATGGCCTTCGCCGATGATTTTGTGATTTTTACATCAACCGGTTACAACTTACAAGAAAGGCTTTCCGAGCTCGAAGGTTATTTTGGCCCGAGAGGCCTGGAAATGAAGCCAAGTCATTTACAGTGGCGTTTTTTCCCTCTGGGAGGGACAAGATGAAGGTGGATACCACCTGCACCTTCAGTGTGGCTGGCAGGGATCTGCCCAAACAGGACGTAACATTCACATGGAAGTACCTGGGTTTAATGTTCGACCCCAAGGGGCGTCGAGGATCGTCAATCCAGTAAGATGTGGTCAAACTATTGGCTAGGATTAAGAGGGCCCCATCAAAACCACAACAGCGAATGGTAGTATTGAGATTCTATCTCCTAACAAGGCTTTACCATCGGCTGGTTCTTGAACCTTGGACGTTGGGTACCCTCGTGAAAATCGATATCCTGATTACAGCTTCGATTAGAAAGTGGCTGGCGTTCCCACATAATACGCCACTGGGATTTTTCTACGCTTCTGTGGTTGAGGGGGGGGGGGGGGGGGGAGTGACATGTTTGAGGACGGTCATACCAGGCATGGCGCTCAGAAGGCTGGAGGGTCTAAGTGTCTCTTCCCACCCTGTCTGCCTTAGGTTAGCCACATTTAATTGATTTGAAGGACCGGTTGAACAGGTCCTGCAATTTCAAAGGCGAGTTGTGAATGTCCAAACGGGCTGAGCAAAAGTTTTGAACGCGGTGGCCGGTCTCTTCACCGAAGTGACGACGGTGCAGCACTGAAAGAATGTGGAAGGATTCCAGCTGCCACTAGTTGGGTAGGTGGGGAACCACTCTGGTGTCTGGCAGATAGCTTATTGACATGATAAAATTCCGTGTTAACGGGTTTCCGAATCTAACGCGAGCCAAACGTGGGAGGAATAGTCCTCCCCAGTGTCACGCCGGTTGTCAGTCATCAGAGTCACTTAGGCATATCTCGCAAAACTGTTTTAGAACACACAGTGCAAGGATTAAAAGACACAATTGTATTGTGTCCTATGCAGCCAAACAAATCTTAGAAAAGAGCTGGGAGCTCGTTTTGGAGCCTAATACCGCTCGCCCCAGAGCAGGTACATGCCGGATTTGGTAATAATGCGAGGCTCGCAGTGTGTGGTTGTGGATGCCCGGGTCGTGGGGACCTACTACACGCCCGATGTGGCGCACGAGAGAAAAGTGGCCAAATATTCTGTGCCCAATTTCCCTTCCCCAATGACGCGGAAGGGCACCGGGTTGGCTAGTGATGGGGCGGTAATAGAAACACGGATGGTATATAAGTGATGTTTCATGTAATAAAATCAGTTGTTAGTGGCGCACTCTGGTGTCTCATTCTCGTCTTTTTGTCTCTGTGTTTTGAGCGCTAAAATGCATTCCAAGTTCCAAAACCAACTAGCCCAACAATCTACTCTACCAAAATATTCCGTGCCCGATTTCCCAACAATGGTACAAGGCGAGGACTCATCGCCCCCGGTGGTGACTAGTATAACGATGAACTACCGGGAAGTGTGGTCCCTGAAGAGTTCCAGGGCCCTTGTGGATTTGAGTTTAGGAAGAGCCGACATCGAGATCCTAACGGTTATGTGTTTACAGAGGGCATTCGGTGTTTCAGACACCACCAGCAGATGACCACCGCGATTTGCAGGCGATGAGGTGCGTTGTTGGGGCCACCGATGCGTGCGTTAACCCGAAAGGGATTCAGTTGGTCCCTCTCCCATAAGATCCGAGAGGATAAGGATTTCCGTGTCATTTGGTGCCGAAGGTCAGCCCGCGGCCTCTGCAAAGGGGTGGGCTTCGAACGACTTTTGTGCACCAAATCCCGAATAAAAAAAAATGACATAGTTACTCTAACTATGACACTATGACATAGTTACTTGGAAGGGGAAAGTCCAACCACAGACCTCCTCGTGGTCCCTTCTGGGTGTCGGAGTTGTATCTCCGATGGCAGACGTGCGGCAATGGTGTACACGACCTTCGGTCGTGTGCGTGCGATCACGTATTGTGATCGTGGACAATTGCGGTAGATCGTAACCTGAGCAGTCCTCAGTAATTCAGAGTCGTTCGGGTTGAAAATGAATTAAATACACGTGCTTGCCGGTCAGCAGGTCCACCAAGTGTAGCTCAGGCGGGCGTCTCCGATGAGGGTGGCGCTGGTCCCAGTGTGCCCATTCCGCATCTGTCGTACAGATGCACAGTATGTGATAGGACCGTCTCAACCCTTAAGGGTCTCAGGATACACGCTTCCCTGAAGATGCACGGGAAACAAGATGGTGTGCGTGTTCGCAGTGGCATTTATGGTGCGGACTCTGTAATGGCTGGTGTTGGAGGTGACTCTGGAGATGCTGTGCGTGTGGTTGTGGACAAAGCCACTCAAAGTGCAGTGCGAGCAACGCCGTCAGTGTTGGACAATGGGAATCTTGAACTACTTTCCTGAATGTAGAACGATAGCTCACTGTCCTCGCTAGGTGCGACCGGTTTACAGGAGCCGTTCGCCTCTTTTGCAGTCCCCTTGGGTGAAAATGTGGTTTACCCTGGGGCACTTAGCGAGATGTTCGGGGAATTCGAGGTTGCCCTTCCCGGGCTTCCAGTGACTATGGATCCGTATCTCTGGAGGTAGGAGAGCTGTCCTCGTTGTGGAGTAATGGGGTACCTCGGGGGGAGGTGGTATCTGAGGGGATAGGCGGGACACGGGAGCAGAGGGAGGGATTATGAGCGCTCGAAAGTTCTATACTTGTTTAGAGTGTTTGAGGGCCTTCGCTTCTGCTAGGGGTTTAACCCAGCAAACTAGGCATGCTCACAGGGCTGTTAACGGATAGATGTTCAGAGGATCAAAGCTAGTTGGGATAGGGAGGAGAGATACCTCTTAGCCAGGAAGGAGGTTGAGTTGGGCCCTTCTCGCAAGATTATAAATCAGGTTCTCCACTCTCACTTTCCGTCGCGTTCCTTTGATGCGATTAAAAGCCATTGCAAGGACATGGTATATAAAGAATTAATTCAAAACTTAGCCACAGAAAAATAAACTAGAAACCTGGACACCTCTAGTGTAGCAACTAGTCGTGTGTGTTCGCATGTGCTACGCCTACGCCATCCAATAGAAGAGGCTACAAAACGTGATGGAAAGGCGCCCATGACTACCAGTCCCTCGGTTCCCGTGCGCGCACGTTATCGGGCTCTGTAACCATCGCCGGGGGCCCCAGAGGGAGCCGGACTTCGAGGCTCAGGGGGCCCGTCCAAAGCGTCAACTTCGTGCCTGTCAACGCAACCGTCGGTCGGAGCCACTGGAGTCACCGAGGTCCCACACGTCCTCGTCATCTGGGGAGTCTTGCTGCCAAGTCCATCGCCGGCAGGGGGGGATGCCCTGGAAGGTGTGATGACACCTGGTGGTGCTGTGGCCCATGTGGTCCAGCAGCCCCAGCGATCCTGCTCTCCGAGGGAGTCCTCTCCTACAAAGCCTGTGCGGGAGGCTGTCCTGCCGGCGAGGAAGGCTCTTGGGGAGTCGTCAGAGGAGGAGATACGGGAGGAGCTGCGGAACTTGCTGTCCCAGACGCCCCCTCGGGCATTCCAGGGTTCACATCTGTGGGACGTGGTTCAACGGGCACTGCTTGGCATCAACATGTTCAGGCACCTCGACGACTATCTACTGGACGTGTTCGTGGTCCCTGCTCCTCCACGACGGGGACAACGGAGCCACCCCAACACCCTGCGCATGAGAGTCGGCGGAAAAAGAAGAAGGGTGTACGCACCAACGCAGGAGCGGTTCGCAAAGAGGCAGGCAGACTGCGTTTGGGCCATCTTGGACGGTCCGTGCACGTCGGCCATCACGAACAGCCGGGGCCTATTGCTCGAGTGGAGGACGTTCCTGACGTTCCTGAACGCCCCGCCTACGGAGCCAGTGGCCGTCCCCGCTCGGACGATTGACGTATTCCAGCCAGCGACGGCCAAGGACATCAAGAGGGCGTTGCCGCCTAAGAACTCTGCGGCAAAGCCAGACGGCTTCACGGCACGCCTACTTCGCTCCATGCCCCTGCTCCTCCTGCGGGTGCTAATTAAGCTCCTGCTCCTGCTGCGCCATCTACCCACGGCTTGGCGTGCTGCACGCACGTCGTTCACCCTCAAAAAGAACCCTGCGAGCTTACCGTCGGACTTCCGTCCCACCACCGTGTTTCCTGTCATCCAAAGGATCTTCCACATGGTCTTGGCGAAGCGGGTCATAGCCGCCGCAGCGCTGGACTTCCGGCAGCGTGCCTTCTAGCCGATGGATGGATGCGCAGAAAACATCCTGCTGCTCTCCACCGCGCTGGACGAGGCCCGTCAGCTGCGCCCTCTACATCTAGCCAGCGTGGACCTCGCCAAGGCCTTTGATCGGGTGACGACGGAGTTCATCCTGCGAGGCGCACTGCGAGCTGGGTTCGACGACTCCTACCTGGCGCAACATCCGTGAGCTCTATGCTACGTCGTACACCACGTTACAGTACAAGGGAGAGGAGCTCGTGGTGCAGCCAACGACGGGAGTTCGGCAGGGTGACCCTCTTTTACCCGTGCTCTTTAACCAGGTTGTTGACGAGTAAATGGACAGCGTGGACGCGAATGTCGCCTTCAACAGCGGTGAACTGTCGCTGGATGCGATGGCATTCGCCGACGATTTGGTGGTGTGCGCATCTACACCACAAGGACTACAGCAGTGCCTCAACGACCTGGCTGCCTTCCTGACTCCCAGGGGGCTTACCATGAACACAGGAGAGCTTTACGCTCTCCCTGCAACCATCGGGAAGGGAGAAGAAGTGCAAGATCGTCACAACCTCTCGGTTTTACATCAACGGCGAGCCGCAACCGGTCAGTGACGTCGCCTCTGTTTGGTGGTATCTCGGTGCGTCCTTTAGACCGGACGGGAAAGTGCCCAGTTGTGTGGAGGCAGAGCTGGCTGGCCTCCTAGCGAGTTATGCGAGCGCCTCTTAAGCCGCAGCAGCGCCTCTTGGTGCTGCGGACGTACATTCTGCCTCGCCTGTTCCACCGCCTGGTCCGCGGTCTGCGGAGATGCTAAAAAAACTGAACTCCCAGGTTCGGTCATCCCTGCGGACCTGGCTCGCCTTCCCCCACGATGTTCCACTCGGTTACTACCACGCCCCCGTTGGGGAAGGAGGACAAGGAGTGGTGTCGCGCGAGCGTCGCTTTCGTCCATGCGCCTTCGCCGCCTGGACAACCTCCGCTTCAGCGACTATCCTGGCTGTACGGTGGCATTGGAATGCTCTCTTCTCGTCGGGTTCCGGCAGGGGGCGCAGGACGCTTGCCACTACCAGGGCGTCGAGCTGCGCGACAAGAAGGCGGTGCAGAGGATGTGGGCTGTTGTTGTTTGGGGGTTTTATGGCGATACAGCTACGGAGGCCATACTGCGCCAAACAAAATTTCAAAAACCAGCTGTTATTGTTAATGTGCTACAAAATAATAATTACCTTTGTAGGGCTAGATCTTATTAATAAAACCTGCGCTAGTAATAAAAGACAACACACGGTTGAATGGGATGAGGGGATATTCTCCCAGCAAAAGAGCAGGATGCAATAGGATTTGGAAGTGAAGCAATTCAGGAAAGTGGGTACAACGTTCCTTGTCCAAACCTAAACATAGCCACAAGGTATGCATGATGGTAAGCGTATCCCCACAATGTTCACACACCGGTAGGTCCTCTCCGCTAAGAAGATATTTGCGTTATGTAAGAATGACCGATTCGAAGACGACACGACTGGAATCAAATCCTGTGAGAAAAGATCTCCCAGAGCCCAAGAACCGGCTTTGAAATATGAAGTTTATTGTTGCACTCGTTCCATTCAGACTGCATAAACTAAGAAGGGATGACTTTGATAGAGGTTTAATGTCTTGATGTGGCAAACAGGCATAAGATGGGTGAAGATTACCTGAGAATGTAGCGAGTCTGTCTGCTTATTCATTACCTTTCATTCCCTTATGACTGGGCACCCAACAATATTTTATATTTAAGCCTCCATGTACAGCTTTATTAAGCTTATTTCGTAGTTGCTGCACCAACATATTTTTAGTAACTCTCAAAGAGCATATTGCGTTAAAACACTCCGAGAGTCTAGAAATACGACAGCCTGTTTTATTTTAGCCCGGAGAATATAATCTATGGCAATAGATATTGCATAAACGTCAGCTGTTAAAATGCTGAAGAAAGTATTTAGACGTTTCACTTTAATGAAACAATCAGAATGCACGGCGCTGCCAACAAATGACGACGTCTTAGCACCATCAGTGTAAAAATGAGTGTAACCTTCATACTTCTTCTCAAGCTCAGAAAATTCCTGTCGGATGATAAAGGCAGAGACAGTATGCTTATTAAACCTTGTGAAAGCCCAGTCACAAGCAAATGGCACTATGTCCCAGGGGGCAACACAGTCTACATTTTGCATAAGATTAACTTCGTCCAAACAAAGATCAAGTGAAGAACAAAATTGCTGTACTCGGAAACTCAAGGGTCTTACAATGCTTGGCTTATTCTCAAAGAGGCGACAAAATCTAGATTTTTGGAGGGAGTGGTACGTCGGATGATTACGGTTAGCGAGTATCTTCTAGTAATAAGTTAAGCTTAGATGTTGGCGTCTTTTCTCGAGTGACATCTCATTTGATTCAGCTTACAGGCTGAGGACAGGGGATGTCCGGAAAGCACCTGTTGCGAGTCGCAGTCCAAGGCAGTCATGGGCACGTTACCAGTAAAACGTAACAGTGTTACAGTTACAGTTACCTTGGGGAAAAAAGTAACTCGTTTACAGTTACAGTTACCGGTTTCAATAAGTAACGTGTTACAGTTACACTTACTGCAAAAAGAGTAATGTCGTTACTTTCTCGTTACAGTACTAAAGTTGGACAGAAGGAATCACAAACCAAAACAATATTATTTGAATTGTTACACTATAGTGAGAAGAAAGGTAAACTGAGAAATTAGAAAAATTTAAACCCGAAGGGTGTTTATTTTTTGCGTCATTCGCCGTTTCAGCATTCTGATGTGCATAATTTATTTGCAATAATTGTTATAGCTTCGAATCAACCGTTTTTCAAAATTGTCATCAGCCCGCGTCAGTGAACGTTTTGGTTTATTTTTCACTCCGAAACGAATGAGGAAAGGGATGGTCACATAATTACCTTATGGGATATACTCGGAAGCAAACCTGAACATAGCAGGTCAAAGAGCTTCCAAAGAATAAAGGGGGAAAGGAGGCAATTAGCTTCTGGTGGTTTACGAGTGTACTACGACCACCGCGGCGTCAATGTCCGAAACGCCGACTGTGGAAATCGTGTTCACTTGAGCGGCTCCGAAGAGAATGAATAAGCTCAACAAGCGCCGACTTTCTGCACAATATGGGGACGGCTTCCTTGAAAAGTAATAGGGATGAGGAAACGGCGAATGGCTGGGTGTAAAAACGACAGCACGGACAGAATACCTGTAGACATCGCACGACCACCGACACCCCCAGATGGTCCCCACGAGAGAAGAGTGAGCCAAAGTCGGTGAAACAGACATTGTTCGCCGTCCCTACCACCGCGGGCGCCGCTTCTTTTATCTCCCGGTTTTGTGCTGACTCGTCCGTCGTCCATTCTTGGTCATGGGCCAAACCAGGCAATTTCTTGTTTTTTTTTATTGTGTGGCCACGCTTCTTCTTCCTCTTATATATATATTTTTTCTGTCAGCGAGACGTTTGGAGAAAAATACTTCGAGATGGCAATTTCACCATGCCCACGGCAGTGGATTCTAATTTCTATAGTAAAAAAAAATAACTGTAACGGCGTAAACAGTTACAGTTACCCAATAAAAAGTAACAGTGCTACAGTTACAAGTTACCAGTATCAAAGAGTAACGCGTTACAGGTAAAAGTTACCAAAAAAAGTAACTAGTTACCGGAAACGCGTTACTAGTAGCTAGTTACTGCCCAAGACTGGTGCAAGGTGATGAAGTGGATCCAACATCTTGAGCGCGGACGGTCGTGCGGAACCGTAAACTGGAGCCCCATAGTCGAGACGGGATCGAACAAGAGCGTTGTACAGACGTATAAGGTATTTTCTGTCAGATCCCCAAGTTTTATTGGCTAAGACTTTCAAAATATTCGCAGTTTTGAGGCATTTTTCTTTGAGTGACAAGTGGTGAGAAATAAAATTGGGCTTTTTGTCAAAGGTAACACCTAAGACCTTGTGCTCTTTCCTAACAAGGATGCGGGTTCTTTGCAGTTTCAAGGATGGATCTAGTGATAGATTACGGCGTAAAATAAATAGGACTCCGGCGTTTCAAAACCGGTTCAGTATTTTCATCAGGGGCGACTATTTGCACGTGGAGAGCAGCAACTTCTTTTCCATCTACGGTGTGTCGTTTGCTTCCTTCACTTTTAATGCGAAACTATTAACTGTCCCATGAATCGATTGATTGATTTTATTGATTTTTGGGTTTTAATGGCGCAGCGGCTGCTAAGGCCATAGTGCGCCAGAACAGTGGTAAAAGAAAAAATTGCGGTGCTATTTAGCTAAAGGTGAGGCATGATATGAGAGTTTCAAATGTTTCATGAAATGCAGACAATAAAAAGAAATTCAACTAACTTAAATGTGCTGTAATAGGCCAATGCTGTTTAGGAAGTTAAAAACTTGGGTATGAGGAACAAGAGGCTCCTCTTTCAACAAAAGGGCAGGGTGAAATGGGATCTGTTCCCTAAAAAACCGTGAGAAGTTGGTGCGACGCTCCTCATGATATTTCGGACATAGAATGAGAATGTGCACGACAGAGAGTGTTTCATCACATTCTTCACACATTGAAGCATCCTCAGCTCGCAGAAGGAAGCCATGTGTGAGGTGAGTGTGACCAATTCTCAGGCGACAAAGAACAACTTCATAAAAACGCTCTTTATGTCGGCCACTGGCCCATTCAGAAAGAACAGGTTTTACGCGATGGAGTTTATTGTGGACTTCAGTATCCCATTTCTCCTGCCTTTTCTTTTGAATCAACCTTTTCAATAATGACCTGTAATCCAGGTATGGGATGTAGGTAACTTCTGTGTCCATGTCTTGACGGGTTCTAGCGGCTTTATCGGCCTCCTCATTTCCGGCTATACCGACATGACTTGGCACCCAACAAAAATGTATGGTGATGTTGGAGTTTATGGCTGTTAAAATAGTGTTATGTATTTCCAGAATAAAGGCATTTTTTGATCTATCTAGGGATGCAAGAGCACGGAGTGCACTGAGAGAGTGAGAAAATTACGGCGGCCTTGATTTTCCATTTGATAATAGTGTCCACTGCTACCAGTAGGGCAAATGACTCTGTAGAGAAGACAGTGGCTTGAGTGCTGAACCGCTTTACAATCTTGCATGACGGCCCGACTACAGCACATCCAACGCCACTGCTGCACTTCGTTCCATCCGTGTAAAACTGTGCAAGGTGTTTGTAGTTTTTCGCGATTTGGAAGATCTCTTGCCTACGATTTACCGCTGGCACATTCTTCTTGTCATACTTGGAGAGCGAAAAATTGATCGGAATTAATTTCATGCTCCAGGGTGCAACTGGGCTGGGCAGCGCTGCTACCGGACTCGATATATCTATTGCAAAAGTATTGGCATCGGATTTAAGTCGTAGAGGAAAAGGAGGTATAACAGAAGGTTTGTTCTGGTACGTCCTTTTATACCGAGTGTCCAGAAACACTTCGAGTGTAGGATGTCAAGGCACGGAGCGAACTCTTAAGTGATATTGAAGTCCCAAGAACAGACGTCTTTTTCCAAGAGAGTATTCATTAGATTCCGCGTAGAGACTGGAAACTGGAGAGGTCCGGAAAGCCCCCGTTGCAAGTCGGAGTCCCAGGTGGTGGACAGAATCCAAGATCCGAAGAAGAGACGGCCGTGCCAAGCCGTACACCATGCAACCGTAATCTAATTTCGATCGAACAAGGCACTGATATAAACGCAGCAGGCACCTTCTGTCACTACTCCAGGACTTGTGAGAAAGAACTTTTAAAATATTCAATGCTAGCAGGCATTTCGTTTTTAGTTGCAAGATGTGACTACGGAAGCTGAGTTTCTCATAAAAAATAACCCCTAAACATTTATGCTCAGGATGTACGTTTAGGGTCTGACCTCCCAAAATTAGAGTGGGTTCTGTAATGATACCCCTTCGAAGAGAAAACAGAACACAGACAGTTTTCTCTGCTGAGAAACGGAAACCATTCTCATCTGCCCAACATGCCATTCCATTAATACCTAGTTGAACTTGGCGTTCGCAAATAGCTAAATTACACGAAGAGCAGGAAATTTGTACATCATTAACATAAAGTGCATAGGAGAGAAATCGGAGAAGACCCTGTCTAAGAGAGTTCATTTTGATCAGAAACAAAATAACACTCAGCACCAACCCTTGGGGAACACCATTCTCCTGGACAAACGTTTCAGAAAGTGTCGTGCCCAGCCTCACTTGGAACGAGCGCTCATCGATGAAGCTCTTGATAAGAGCTAGCATTTTCCCACGAATTCCAGCTGAAACTAAATCACTTAAAATGCCGTACCGCCATCAGGTATCATATGCTTTCTCAATATCGATAAACACCGATAAACAATGTTGTCTGTTAACAAAGGCATCCCTGACTGTTTTTTCTAGGCGAACAAGGTGATCAACAGTTGATTGCCCCGTCCGATAACCACATTGGAATTTGTCGAAGTTTTTCTGCTCTAAGAAATACACCAACCTAGAGGTCACCATTAGTTCAAACGTTTTTCCAAAGGAACTGGTTAGTGCAATGGGCCTGTAGCTAGAAGGTAATGATGGATCCTTTCCAGGCTTTAGCAAAGGAATCACAATTGCCCTTTTCCAGAGAATAGGATAAGCTCCACTGCTCCATTGCTCCATACACAGTTAAAAATGTTAAAATGGTATCTATTGTTGCAGGATGTAAATGCTGAAGCATACTGTAATGAATAAGGTCTGGACCAGGGGACAAACTCTTTCCCTTGCCAAGGGCGATCATCATTTCACAGGGGTAAAAGGTTGATTATAGGCCTCTTTAGAACCTCCAGTACATTTTATTGGTGCTTTCTCTTTGGCAGCCTTGTATTTTAGAAAGGTGTCTGAATAATAGTCAGATACCGAGGCAGACTGCAAGTGTTCACCAAGAATATTTGCCTGCTGTTCTAGTGTGGGAACACTACTGCCATCTAATGTAAAGAGAGGGATGGTAAATGCACGGTAATCCCCTCTAATTCTATAGCCCTGTCCCATACGACCTTTATACCTGTGGAACTGTTGACTGAGGAAGCATAATAAATCCAGGTGGTTTTTTTTATTGGCGTCTTACACGGCGGGTCTTAGCACGTAGCTTTTTAAAATTAATGACATTTTCAACTGTTGGGTAACGGCGCACTATTGTCCATGCACAGTTTTGCCGCTTACGAGCTAGGCTACACTCCTCATTCCACCAAGGCTTTGGTTTTGGTGGTAAGCGTCCTGACGTTATTGGAAGAGAGCGCAGTGCTGCTTGGACAATTACATTACTCAGGACTTCACAAGCTTCATTAACATCTAAGCTAGCTAGTGTATCTGGGTGCAACTCTGACTCCTTTTTAAAAGTGGCCCAGTCAGCCTTTTCCAACTCCCAACGCGGAGTTCGAGTTTGTAATGACTTAAACATCAGTTCGATTCCCACCCCAAATGGTATTGTGGGCATTAAAATCCCCCATCAAACGAAAGGGCTTTGGAAGTTCATCTAAAAGAGAGTGAAGTTCTGCACTTGTTATAACTTGTGAGGGTGATAAATATAGTGAACAAACAGAAATGGCTTTATGTACAAGAACACGCACTGCCACGGCTTCTAAAGGAGTGTGTAAGGGTATGGCCGTACAGGCAGCCAGCCTTGGAACTACTATCGCTAGTCCTCCAGATGAAATGGAAGCATTTAGGCGGTCCTTCCGGAAGACAGTAAAATTTCGGAGGAAGTTTGTGTGTGTGGAATTTAAATGTGCTTCTTGTTAACACAGGGCTGCAGGTTTGTGTTCCTGCAGAAGATACTCAACGTCCTCAAGGTTAGTAAGCAATCCCCTGCAATTCCATTGAAGAAATGTTGCAGTCATGTGTTGGAGATTGTTACTTAGGGGGTGTTATTTGTCTTTTACTTTTATGGCCGGCCTTTGAGTCTGTCACTCCATGTCTTCTGTGTCAGACGCATGCGAGGAAACCTGGGTACTTTCATCCATAGGTTCTGACTCCTGTGGCGAGACCTTTCTGGAAGGTGTGGAAAGACTCTGGACACGAGGCGCCAGGCCTCGGCCACGACCACCTCCAGCCAAAGGGGCGGCGGAGGTGCCAGGCAGGGAGGCGCCGGAGATTTCCTGTTCCTGCCCTTTGGGTGCTGGAGTGGCACAGGAGCCATGCCGCTCCTTGGATGCGGATGTCCTCTCCTGAGAGCGTGGGCCCCTCTCCCTTGAAGGGGATCACGGGCTACGGACAGGCTTGGCCGTTGCCAACCCAACCCGTGAAGGGGATGCCGTCTGTGCTCCCTCGCGACTAACTGACACAGACTGCTGCCCCGTGAGAGCGGGAGGGGTAGTCGTAGGCTGGAGGAGGCAGTAGCTCCCCCAGCCGATACTGCACGCCCGGGCAGCTCGAAGGCGTGGGGGACTGCTGTGGCTTCCGATAGTCCAGAAAGGACGTTTGGGTAGCCACTGCAACCGTCAGTGGTGCATGTCCCTGCTGCAGCACCTGCGCACAGCCGCCCTTCCGCAAGAAAGCGAAACGGCGACGTGCTTCTTGGTATGACAAGTTTTCTTTTACTTTTAGTGCCAAAACTTCTTTTTCATCTTTCCATACCCTACATGATCTGGAGTATGCCGGGTGGGCCTCATTGCAGTTTGCGCACTGTGCACTGTTTGTGCAGGAATCTGTCTTGTCGTCGGTTTTGATGCATTTCGCGCATGTGGCTTTCCCGCGACAGTTCTGGGAGTCATGTCCGTATCTCTGACACTGGAAACATCTCCGGGGGTTAGGGATATACGACCGAACCCTGCAGTGGAGGTATCCGGCCTTGACAGCCTCAGGAAGTGTGGTGGCTTCAAATGTTGGAACGATTATTTCGTTCTTATCTCCTGCCCGTCTCGTCGCATGCAGATAGGCCTTGCGGCCACGACTCCTTGGTCAGAAAGACCTTTGGCAATTTCGTTGTCTGTTTTATCTAAAAGGTCCTCCTCAGAGATAACTCCCTGGACCGTATTCAGTGTGCGATGTGGCCTGACTGACACCTCATGTTCGGACAGTGTGCTCAGTGCGGGGAGCGCCGCACTGTGCTCGCTGATCTCAATTTCCACCAGAAGGTCGCCAGTAGACGTTTTTTTGGCTTTGAAGCTCTTACGCACAACACTTTCAAGTACTTTTGCAACGAGGAAGGGCGATAATTTTGACAGCTGTTTGTCACTTTCGGAATGAATGACC
This sequence comes from Ixodes persulcatus, assembly GCA_013358835.2. Classification (NCBI taxonomy): domain Eukaryota; kingdom Metazoa; phylum Arthropoda; class Arachnida; order Ixodida; family Ixodidae; genus Ixodes; species Ixodes persulcatus. The sequence continues at coordinate 29,730 of JABSTQ010002010.1, forward strand.
AAAAACTTTGGGTACTTGGAATGGATACATGGAGTCTTGTCTGGGATTATAAACTTCGGTGCGGACTCTTTTGGGAGGCCGATCAGGTTGGTTTGACTTGGAACCTATGAAGATGAGGAGGTTTTCAGAAACCATGGCGCACCGCCCACCACCGAGCCCAACAAGGGGGTAGGTAGCAGCCCATTGGAAGTATGGCTTGGCTGGGAATGCTACTCTACCAGTGCTACCCAGTAACTAAAACCAAGTGTGGTTCAAGTAAGGTATCTGCCGCCCCCCAAGTTTAGCCCTTGCCGCCTAAGGTAAAAAAGGAAAGAAGAGAGTGTAGAGGAAAATAAAGAAAAAGAAGGTGGAGGGAAAAGTGAAAGAAGGAAGAACAAGGTAGAAGAGGCGACTGACTGAATCATCCTGGTCGGGCCAAGCCAGGACACCCGTCTACGAGAAGCAGGGGCCGAAGCGGTGTATTGCCTCGCCCGGGGGTTCGCAGCCGCAAGGATCCCCTTTTCCCCGGACACGGGTACGTCACGCACGGCCAGACGTAGGTGGGCGAACCCACATGGCTCGGGGTTCGTAGTGACGCCACACACCAAGCACCTACTAAAGTAGGTGCCCCCTGCGTGCGGGTATGGTGGCCCACGTGGCTGGGGTCCGTGGTGACGCTACTCACCAAGCGCCTAGCACCTAAGGTGCAGGTGCCCCCTGCGGGGCTCGGGGTCCGTGGAGACGCCACTCTCCAAACACCTGCTTTCACAGGTGCCCCTGCGGGGCCCATGGATCGAACCGACGTCATCAGCTTTAAAGCCGCGCCAAACGGCGCCTTCCCCCGTCCCAATGTCGCGTGTAGCAGAAATCTGATGGATAGGCTCCCATTGGCTGGCGCGCGTCATCAAGGAACGAGGCCCCCCATTGGCTCTCGTGCGGCGTAGTTCCAAAAACTCCAACAGAGAAGCCCTTTCCATGGTGGCGCAGCGCATGAAGCGGCCCGGCCACCGGTAAGAGGTGCGGCGGTCCGGGCCTGGCCGCACAGCCCGCACGGGCAAACTCCAAAGATGTTGCACGGCCGAGCTCAGCGCGGCTAAGCCACTTCACGAAAGCGCGCGCTCGGTCGTCGGCCAACGAAATGGGGCCGTCTACGCCACTACGCCGCAGACGAATTAAGGGAGCAGAAGAACGACATTCATAATTTCGCCTTCACAACTCATAAGTGCTTAGGTGTCCTCGGACTTTTTTGTTCTTCAAGTACTTTAGTCCGTTGAGCCCGACCTATTGAAACGTTGGGCTCCTAAATTTTTAGGACTGGGTTGGTGAAGGTTTGTATTTCTCAAATTTTTGACCCAACCAGACGGAGTTGCGTTAAACGTATTTACGTTTAAAACCTGCATCTCTATACATTTATTATTGCAGTAAGGCCTATATCGGATTATTTGGATTAATATAATTTATTATCTTCCTTTCTGTACGTTTCTTGCATTTGGCTTAAGATCTATAATGTGAGTACACAGTCCTTTTAGGGGTAGCCCGCGACCCGGCGTTTCACACTGCCGAACAACGAACAAAAAAACGCGTTCCGCAGACTCAACAGATGGCGTATTCTCGAGTGTCATCCTCCCATGTCGGGCTCAACGGTTATAGACTTCATACAGTATAAAACTGTATAATTTATTGATGACAATAAAAACAATTATTGCTGCCTGAAAACTTGACAACATAAATAAAGGGCCGATCACCCTAAAGATATACATGATAAGTAAATGCCACCCCAAACTATGTGAAATACGCTATGTATATATTTTCTGCCGTTTTTATCCTCGATAGGCACGTCTATGAGTCATTTGGGAGAACCATAAACAAATGTTTTATTTTGAAGCTGATAAAAAACATGTGTTCCTGTGCATATTCAACTTCTCAAACATACAGAAGTCTGTTGCCTCTTTTATTTGATGAACAAGAATTTTATGTGTCTGTGGGCTGGACGAAAACAACGTACACAGTGGCGCGTGGCGGAACTATGACGATTGCGCACGCAGACCGCCAGAAAATTACCAATTAAGTACCTAGCTGTAACGTCGAGCAGAGTATGAAATACTACTTTGTTCTATTTAACAAAAATGGCAAGGGTGATGTTTATTTGCAAATTGAATTGACCGGCATCTTGACAACAACAAACCTCAAACGAAAAGCTACGTCAAACATTTTCACCTCGGTACGCGCTATTTTCTGGCCAGATCCAATCTGAGTACGAAGGTCACTCTTTTCTGCATGAATTCGCCTGCATCACGGTGCTGAGTGTAAACAATAGTGGTGAGGAAAGCAAATGTTTTGATTGACGCTCCGTGTTTCTATAAAAAGGTAGACTGAAAGGGTTTGTGCTAAAACTTTTCTGACATTTTGAAAATATGTTTTTTTTTTTTCAGCTCAGACGCGTCGTCATCATTTACATTGTAAAACGTATTTTGCAAACTAGATTTCAGAATATATATAGCGAAGACGTGCCCATTTCCTGATTTTACGCATTGTAATTAATTCTTAAGTTTAAGCTAGTTCAAGAGCACAGCAGGATTCGACTTTTAATACTGCGACGCAAAGTAGTAGAATTAAAGAGTATTTTAGGCGACCTAGCAAACTGATTCAAATAAAATATACCCGACTCTGTAAAAAAAAAAATTCAGTCATATATGTTAATCTAGCTTTTATTTTACTGTTTCATTGAAATTAAATAACGCAATTATTTTTGTACCTGAAAATAAAAGTTGATTCTACGAATGATAAAAAGCTATATAGATACTCGTTTCACTGTTGAAATAATGCCTATTGCTTAAAAAAAAAAAAAAAAACGCGGAAATTCATTTTGCGGTTCAAACCGGTTCGAACCGTTATTTTTTGCTCCCCGAAACTGAACCGGAGCTCAACCGAAAGCCGTGAACTCGAACCGGAACCGAACCGATAAAAATTTCGGTTCGACACCTGGTTTGAACAATAGTCACTGACAATTTAAGAAACGCGGGGTGCTGCAAGTCTGGAACCTTTCATTGTCGCTCCGCAGCTACTGAGATAGCCACATTAGCCAATGAGAACGCCGAGGAACGAATCACGACGCAAGAAGAGTGAGCATGACAATTGCCACATCCTCCCGTTTCTTGAGCCGTCATCAGCGACAGTGATTTGAACTAAGCGCTCATCCGCGTCCCGCATGTTGTTCTAACCTTTTATGCGAGCTAACCGCTACAAAATCAGTCGTTTATTTCAATAGAACACGTGTATACTTTTTAGTTAGCCAAGTTTCTTTAAAATAGAGCAGATGTGAAGGTCGCCGCCGCGAGGGATTGGCTGCCATCGCTCCACTTAAAGCAGAAAATACTTCTGTGGTTGCAAGAGAAACGGACGATGCGTAAAGACTAGGTTCCACGTAGATACGGCCGGGAAAGCGTAGGTACGGCAGGGGGACAGCGTAGCTCCTTCCGTTCCCCGAGGGTTGGCTCTTGACGTCTCTCAAAAGAGTGACCACGGCGTCAAAGAGGGCGGTTTCGCGGTGCGCGCCGTTGCTTGGTTACACTCCTCCTACCGCTACGTCACTTCTGTTTCTAGTTTCTCGAAAGTCGAACATGGGTATCCTGGTCTATTTTTTGGGGCGCCGAGAACACTACCGGTATTGCGGGCAAATGACGTCACATGACTTGGTGTCACGCCACCTATGACCAGCGGGAAAATTGACGTCACGTTTGGAGGAGGAGGAGGGGAAGGTACGGGGAGGAGGAGGAGGGGATACGCTCCCGTCCTTACCATTCTCTCCTCCTCCTCAAGAGCTGCTCTCTAATTTCGCGTTACAGAGATTTGTAAACGTCTTTAATTTTTTATGCAAAGCCTACAGGCGACGCTTTGTGGTGTGCTTTCGTTTGCGCGAAAAATATCACACTATTTTTTAAATACATTACGTGGATTGAAACTTCTCAAATTAAACCAAATATGCCCTTTAAAAATATATATAAATATATTTTTTTTTTTAATTTGAAATATGTTTTTTGCGGTGAATACGCCGGGTGCGGATCCGGAATATACGCTAACTTGACCCTGGCCCTACAGTTTCAACGGTAGAGTTGCCACATATTTTAAGAATGATCTATCGAAAAGCAGGTACGTTATCACCTCGAATACTAAGCAAATCAAAAAGGACAATCAGATAAAAAAAAAAATTAGGACCACGAGATATAAACCCTTTCTGACATTAAGGAAAAAGAAGAGAGAAAAAAAAAAAGCAACCTGCCGGCGAAGTTGGAAGAGGGCGTGGATGAGGCAACTGCTCTTTTGGCACGGCACCCGAAAAAAAAAAAGAAAAAAGGGCCGCTCCGTCTGTCTGGTACGACGGCAGTGCGACGGGAGAACAACCAAGGGAAAGAAAGAATGCCGCTTATTTGTGTCACCACCGGGGAGAGATTAAGCAATGGGAACCCTCGGTCATGTGAGCGATCTCCAAACGGCCCCGGAGCCAGAGACGCTGTTCGCACTCTAGTCTGCTTCTCACCTCTGCGACCTATATTCGTGGACCACTCGCGCCAGTCACGTTCACGGTCGTTCCGTTCAACGAGCTCCTTGGCGAAACTTTCCCGAGCTCGCTGATCTTGCGGCAAGTTTTATGAAACCCGCGATTTTATGACTGTACATTCAAGTTTTCTGCGGAGGAAACAGCGCGTTTTGGGAAGCTTGGATGTCGCGCGGCAGGGGCGCAGTGGATCCCGAAAAGCGACGAGCATCTCTACTAGATGGTAACGCGGTAACAGAGCACCCGGCTCCTTCGGACGGTGGCTGGGGGTGGCTCGTGTGCCTGGCGTCCTTCTGGGTGCACGGCGCAGTGTTCGGCCTTATCAACTGCTTCGGAGTGCTCTACCCGGAGATCTACAAGCTGACCAAGGACGACGAGCGAGCGTCCTTCCACACCTGTGAGCGACACGTGAGCAATTACTCACCGCGGTGCTTCTTCTTTAAAGTGAAGCTCCGGCGGATTTTGAAACTACACGCGGGAACAACTCTGGTGTTACGGGAGCCGATATCACGCGCGCAGATTGCAGACAAAAACGCGGGAACCCGATAAGAAGTCGCTACTCGGACGCACCGGTACCGCCGATCGCGCCGTTATTGCGCCATTCCCGCCAGACATTGCTTGACGTCCAACGGGAATCAGGGGGATGGGCGTTTCGGAATTTTATGTTATAGATATTTAGCCAGAAAAACGGGATGGGCGATTTCTCGGGAGGGGGCGTCCTTACAGGATTTTACGTTAAACACATTTTCGGAATGCTCAGATTTTACTCTTCCGGGCATGCTATTTCTTGTCTCTAAAGTTAAAATACTTGTAAGGGTTCTGATAAAGACGGCTGGTTTCTCGATCGGCCGGGCGACGGTCGTCTTGTCTGGCGGCGTGTATGATGCTCCCTCCTCGGTCGTTTTGTGTGGGTTTGTTTTTCTAACGGAAGACCGCGTGCGCCTTTCCGCCGACGTGTCCGCCCCCCCACCCCCCACCTTTTTTTTTTTTTTTTTTTTTGGAAAGCGTCTTCCTGTGTCTTCTCCATCGGGATGACCCCTCGGGAAGGGATGTTGTTTTTCTTCTGAATCTGGAGGCTTGCGTATTCTACGGGGCTTCTTGGGTTTCAACCTGGGGGTTCCGGAGAGGGGCCGCTGTGTCTGCAACGGGATGCATAAACGAAGTTACGGAGCTGTCGGCTGTGGTCCGTTGGCTAGTTAACAAATGGGGGTCGACGTCCTTGCCAACTATTGGCAAAAACAATCTTTTCTTCAATCTTTTTAAAATGTTACACTAAAAAAGAAAAAAAAAACATGGGTTGTCGGAGGCAACGTTACTCGGCGATCATTCGAGGCTGGGGGGAGGACAGGGGGAAAAGGAAATATCTTTTTGTAGGTTTGTCAGACTAGCAAGGGCAGTATGTCGCCTGTTCAACCATTTTCTCATTTTGGTTTGAAGTCCTCTTTCATCGTCTTCAACTGAGCATTCGAGAAACGTCGTTCGCTGTGGTGGCATTACCGGAACTTTGTTCGGTGGCTGACAGTTTTGAATATGAGTACTGTTAAATATTATCACAGACTAAACGTTAACAATTCATGCTATGCAACTGGTTCTGAGCCTCTCAGACCGGGTCATTTGCATAGAGCGTTGCTTGCGAAAAAAAGTCAAAGTGACAAGACAAAGCATCGCCACCGCCGCTACCCCCGGAACCCAAAGCGCTGTCAAGATATAGTCACATTTCAGTATACGTGCGTGCTCACGTGCCCGGACATTGACACATCGGCCAGTCTTGCCGATGTATACACGATCACAGCTTAACGGGATTCGATAAACTACCCCAGCTGCGCACTCGACGTCCCTGTTTCTGTGCTTTACGGCACATTTGTTTCATCTCGTTCCCCTGTCAGCCACTCTGGGACATAGCTGCGACATTTTACCGGGCGCCTAAAACAGGTAGCATGTCTAAAAGCATGCGTGCTGGGCAAGCAATCCAGCTGGATACTTTTTTACTGTTTACAAAATCACAGCCCAGCGTGCGATCTTCACAACCTAGCACGTGCGTGTTCGTCAATTCGGAAAGCGAGCAAAGCAAAACACGTGCTATACGCCCGAACACTAAAGATGGCATTGGCCACAAGATCTTTTTTGGAAAGGTCTATAAACTCACCCCGAAATTACGCCCTCTTCTGGCAGAGTTTGAAATACTGCACAGCTGCGTGTGCAAAAGACACCTTAAAAATGGAAAGCCGATCGCTTATATATCCTTCACTTAAGAACATTATTATACAAGTAATTGCCTTGCCATATTAATGGTGTGTTTTGCGCAAGTCAATGTGCAGGGTTTTTAGATCTGCCTGAAGAGTAAGTAGTTTTGGGATGGGTGTATTGGAAGTATCTCGTGCTCACAAAAGGCTGCAGGAAGTGCTAGAACTAGGAACCGGTTCGAACCGGTTCGCGCTTATTAAGACCGGTAACCGGAGTAATATTATGTGCGCTACCCTAAACCGGAACCGAACCGGAACAAAATACAGTGCTACTGAACCCGAACTGAACCGAAATAATGACCGGTTCGACACCCTGATTACGGCCCATATATTTTACGGCCACTCTTTATGCAGTACGTAACACCGATTAAAAATTAACTGGGCGGTAATTTTTGCCTATACGGCAAGAAATTGAGGGAGAGGAGGATGCGAGAGGGGACGTCAGAGCGCCGAGCTCTAGTTGGAACGATTAGTGGGTAGACCTAATGCTAATTGCCTTTGTCTCCACTGCACTCGTCAAACGCGTTAGAACCACTGATCTCCATTGTAGTAGGCTGGATTGCGGATCGAGAGCCCGTCGGTGGCACCACCGGCGGCCATTACTTGACACCAGGCAATACACGCAAGTCTTTGCGAGTAACACACAAAAGTAGGAATATTGAAACTTGTACGCTGCGCTCGAAGCGAGTATTTTATTATGTGCTGTGATTATTATATACGGGTGTTTGAAGGATTGAATCGGTATTTGTCAAGCGTTCGAACGCCCATTAAAAATTAAACGTGCCAGAGCACCCACGGCTGAGCTGGCAAGCTTGCTCTCGTAGCGGAGCAAACAAAGGGACTTGCCGTCAATAACATCGGTTTTCGGGGAAGCCCAGAAGTGAATGAATATCGGAAAACTCTCATGTTGACTGCGGCTTTCCAGAAGTGAGCGAATTCCTCGTAGCAATGCCTTTAAGCTTGTCGTTAGACCCTTTGCTAAATCCCCCAAGCGCCCCGGCCCGCACTCTAAAAATCATGGGAACGGTGGTCCTTCAGCTTCACAGTCATCGGTAATTTCGACCAATTCGATGGTTACACAGTTTTGAGTGTATTTCAGAGTCTCCACGAGCAAGCTTTGTGTAGAGTCCAAAGACCTGTCATATCACTTTTAAAATTTCTCGTCAATGACAGCGTTTTTGATACTGTGCATGCAGTCCACCTTTCAGCCTGGCTGAGCTGCAGAAATCGCTTGATTGTAGTATTAACAGAAGTTGCTTAAAAAGCCGACAATTCGCAACACCCCAAACCAGGATTTAGCTCGGAGTCAGCAGGGCTGTTTATAGCATTTTTAGCGTTCCTCACTTAATATCAGCGTCGTTGAAGCTGTACGAGAATGATAATATTGTAAGAGATTTCTGCAGTTCAGCCAGGTTGAAGAGTGGATCGCATGCACAGCATCAAAAACACTAACATTGCCGACAATTTTTCAAAGTAATATGACAGGTTCTTTGACTCTACACGACGGTTCTTCAGGAGGACCGCGAATTACACTCAAAACTGTGTAACCATCCAATTGATCGAAATTACCGATAATTGAAGGACCACCGTTCCCATGATTCCTCGAGTGCGGGCCGGGGCGTTTGGGGGATTCAGCAAAAGGTCTATTAACTCATCGAAACCGTTACCAACTCCGCGGTACCTAGCTCTGGTCTCGTTGAGCTGCACTACATTTTTCTCTCAGCGGGGCCACTCTCGACAATAAAACATTTAATTATAAGAAGCGTGAGCGACGTCGGTTTTAATGCTCGAACACGAGCTATTTGACAGGCTTCCCGAAAAACAGCGAAAAAGTTTCAGTGCCGACAACAGCTGAGAAACAGGGAAAACGGCACTTTTCCTCGTTTTTTTCCCTATAGAGTCCCGTGGTGCCACTCGGCACCAACAAAACAAGCCTCTGTCCGCAATCAGTGGTTAGAACGCGGGAGATCGGCTGGCAGTGGAGAAATAGGCAACCAGCTTTAGGTGTACCCACTAATCCTTGGAATCGGAGCTCGGCGTTCTGACGTCAACGAGCGCTCTCGTCTCCTCCTCTCCCGCACTTTCTCGGCGCACTGCAAGGCAATGCGGCGCGCATTAATCCCCTTCCGTCGCTTTCGCATATTTTTTTCGCTGGGTGGCGTCGTTTTTTTCGGAGTCCAGAGTTGCGCATACCCTTCTTGGGCATAGGGACGACCCATGGCGAGCCAATCGGAGCGTCGGTGTGACACGCGTAATAACGTACCATCGGAGAGCGCACTTTCTGCGAAGGTCTGTCATGTGCTTCATTTCATTGCCCCGATTGACCCGTGGAGGCCGTAGCATTCGTTTTTTGCACAAGCGGAGTAGAAGAGCGACTTCATATGGGCAGTCAGGGAAGAGCATAAATCCTTTCTGTGTCTCGTGGATTTATTCCCCGAGTAACGCGCTTACTATATTGCAGTAGTCTCGTAATTGTTTGAAGAGGTGATAAAGTGCGAGGTGGGCCCCCCCCCCCCCCCCCGCCCCCACGTTAGTACGATCTTCTTAGTCTCTCAGCACGAGATATTAGAATAGTAAGAGCTAGAAATGAGTAGCGCGACTGCGGAGTTGACTTTTTGGAAGCAATGGTAAGGCAAAGAATCCAGCTAAGGCAATTAACGTTCCCACACTGTCAAGGTGTAGTACCTCATAGACTTAGAACGTTTAATACGGTCATAAGAAAGCGAATTGCTTTCGCTAATTCATGCTCTGTATAGCTAGGATTCCGTGTTTTCGGAGTTTCTTCTTCGTTAAAAACGCGGGGTTTATCAAAGTTTATTATTATTGAATTCCCCATTTTCTGAAATTCGGAAATTAATTTTCTGTGATCCCAATTTTTAAAAAAGTAAAAACAATGTAAATAACGTCCGGATACCATGACTCGTTGTACTCAAGGAACTTTGACGAGCTGAAAGGCAAACCCCTTTTGTCAGTTGTTCGAGATTTCAATGAAAACTGCGGTGGCATTTCCTCGGGACCACTGACTTGCGATGTTATAAATATATTCGTAAAAAAATCGCTTTTGTTTTTGTCGTTGTGACCTCGAAATTTTTAGTTTTTCGGATAAATACAAATTGATGTAGAATTTACCGGCGAGTGTTTTTCGGATTTTGTCGGATTTATCCGAAAACACGGAACCTTTGTAATAGCTAGATTACCGTAGTTTTGTTTTTCTTCGAATTCGGGGGTATTTTCTCGGGGTTCACTTTTTACAACACATTCGGTGCTCGCTGTCAATTGTCCGTGTCGAGCAAAAAATTGGTGTTTATCGCGGCCTATGTTCCAAAACAAGGACATGCGATTCCCCATCCTCCAGAGCCGGTTTTCTGGTGAATGCAGGTATCTCTCCCAGCCGTTAAAATAGTCACGACAGAAAGTTTGAGGTCACGTGACTTTCTTCAAGAGGACAAAAAACTAACGCACCTAGCGATACAGGCAAATGGCTGCCATAAGTCCGTCTTTGCTTCGATCATTCAGGTTCGATTTCTGCGCGGAGAAAGAGTGTTCACAGACTTGATATTTAAGTAAAATGAATCGCATTCGTCCGCTATAGGAGCGGCATGCGAATCTGTTTCTGGGTAACGCTGAATCGACTGGAACACTATACACTCTTAGAAAAAAGGGTATCGATAGTCCTTCCTAAGAGGAGGAACGGTCTTGTAACCTATGTTCCTTTAGAAAGGGAGAAACTTTCGTCCCTGAAGCAGGGGAGCAACTAGTTCCTCCGTCGCCTGCATCACATTATGGCGGCCCTGAACCGAGCAAATCGATCTTAATAAGGCTTAACGAGGACGCTACGTCTCTAGTACGGGACGAGAGGAGCAGCAAATAAAAGTGTAACACGAGCTTTGCGCGAACTGTGTTTATTTCCGAAGCCAGATTCCCCCCACAGGTACAGAAACTTGCATTTCGAAAGCAATTACTCAGTCTTCTCGTCGACAGCACTGCGATGTTAAACGGAGGCAACCGATACCCAGTTACTTCGCGCACTTTACGTCTTACCTTTGGTGTTCCCCGAGTCACAATTCCTTCGTCAACCGCACATCACGGAGGAATGGCAAACTCAATCCTTGAAACCAAAAGGCGCTCTCAAAAGAACAAGTTCGAAGCCGCTGTTTATCGCGTAGCGTGAAAGAAGGTTAAATCTCTTGCCACCAGATGGCAGGGTCAAGCAGAGTAATTGCAAGCAGCTAGGCTAGGTGGCGCAAGGCACTGCCCAATTTATGTTCTACAAAAAATAGTTTTATTTTCTCAGGCCACCATTGCGCTTCGGGACAGAGCCGTATATGTAGAGAGTTTGGTCAATGGGAGGCGCGGGCAGAGCCAGGGCGTGCGGCAGGCTCGGAAAGAGGGCTTGGCATGCTCTCTTGACCAACCAGAAGCCGAAAAGAATCCCCTAGCGGTGGTAGCAAGAAACAGTTCTGATCAAAGGTCTATGTTCGTAAATGGTTTTAATAAACGCGTAAGAGTGAAGTGTAGTAACTTTTTGTGGTTGAAAATAGAGTCACGTGTTGTTTTGATCATGATCATGCAGAAAGATGTAAGAAACGAATGCGCCGCTCAACTCTGTTTTGCTCGGACAGAGTGGGACCGCTCGGATGGCAGATTCCCGGCCCTCGGCGCTTGGCGTACGGATTATGTCGATCGTTCCGCTAGTCGCACTCTTCCACCATCATTTTAGGATGAGCGTGATTGAAACATCACGTGAAACATCACCAAGAGTCACTCCAATGCAGTTATCAGGTTTGTTTCTCGCGACCACCGCCAGGGTATTATTTCCGGCTTCTGGTTGGTCACATTCGAATTTCTGAAGACGCCCTGGAACACGCCCAGCCCGCTTATGGCCAATGGCGCCTCCTCATTTGTCTCCTATACTTCCCAACGAATGGCCAAACTCTCTACATATACGGCTCTGCTTCGGGATCCTCTACTATACACGAACGACACGAACTCATCTCTGTGACGTCACGGCGCGGTGGTGGCGCGTCGGTCGCACTTCCGGGCTGGGGCTGTGGGCAGAAGTCCCCATGCCCATAGAGTTATTACAATAAACGCTACAGGCTCAGCTGGCGTTAGTGTGCTGTTGCATTTTGAAGCAGACAGCAAGCAGTCAGAAATTGACTTCCGGTAATGCATTCCTATGGGAAAAAGCGAATGCATTTTCTCTCTGCGCTCGACGATAAGAGCAAATATCACGAATCATTTGCACGTGCTAGGCACATTGGAACATTTCTCAGTCACGCAGACAAAATAATTGGTCAGTTACAGCATTTTTATTTGAAATTCGTGGCATGAAAAACGGTGTTAAAACCACTTCGTACGTGTATTTATGTGCACTGTCGGACACTGTTAGCGCGAACACGGCGTCGACGCTTTCCAGCATGGGGGATATACGTGCCAAACGAACGAAGGACATCTGGTAAACCAAGAGAGACGGCAAGAACTACGCAGTGACACGGGATAAGTAACTCGAGTGCTTGCAGACGATCAAAATAAATTGAAAGTCACGTAATACAGTCCGATTTGCAATAAATAAGTACTGCTTTATTCTTTCTGCTCGTGAATATGTGCGAAGATGCTTGTTCTGGGTTCAAATCATCACCCGCACGCTCCAAATCTTTGCAAATAGGATGAAGCCAGAGAACAGGTGCCCGATAAAAACTGCCCGAAATAGGAAAGAATAAGAAAACACACTTTTAGTAGCCCACATACTTTATTCTTTACGTTTCGAACGTTTTTTTAATCACTCGTAAAGATGCACGACGGGGTCATATTCATATAGTGATAGGGCGTGCATATTAACAATATATAAGCACCAACAGAATGCTGGCGAACTTTGAACACACTTTACATTTCTTTCGGTCGTTATTTTGCTTAGAATCGTCGTTTGTTTCTACATACCTGCCATGGAACAGAGGTTTGGGCCTGAAATATAGCGAAGTTTAACATCGTTCAGTGTTAAAGAAAAAATGCTGTAACTAAAGCAATTACACTATCACCATATTAATAAAGGTACATACTATACGGTACAACCGAAATAATAAAAGTTATTCATGTTATTTTCCGGCGAAGAGAATTCACGCGCGTTTTCCCATAGGAATACACAGGAAGACTGGAAAAGTAGACTGCATGCTGTCTGCTTCAATTTGCAACCGGAAGTCCCGTAGACACTAGCGCCAGCTGAGCCTCTAGCGTGTATTGTAATAACTCTATGCCCATGCCAGACGTGTATTCCTGCGTTGTTTTGAAAGGAACCAGACAAAAACCTGCCTTCTCGTCAAAACGCCGCGACTGGGGCCGTACCAAAAGTGTCGAGAAAGGTTTTAAGGTCAGTTTTCACTTGCTCGGTTCGTCCGAGAATCTGGATATGTGCCGTGAAAGGGGAAAAGCAGACGCCGTCGGACAACAATTGCTTGGGCGGGAAGCACTTTGGGTTGAATTCACGGATACTTGTGGTCATCAGATTTACTTGTTTTGTTCCAACATGAACGCCAGAAAACCGTCAAGTTGTGCGGACCACCTGCGGACTACGTTCAGTGCGTCTTCAAGTTCAAACAGCCGCCTGATTGTTCGAACTGTCGTCTGCTCTTTCAAACGTTTCTGCTTGTCGTCTGCTCTCTTCGACGACGCCGGTCCGTAGACCAAATGTTTGCCCGGTACTTGCGATAAGAAGTAAGTGCAGGCCTCAAAAGACTTAAATTTGAAGGTTGGTAAGCAGGCTCGATGCAAACAGTAGATAGAAGGAGATGTTGATCATTGTTACCAGTGACCATCACCGACTTGTTATGCCTAATTCAGTTGGTCCGATTCTGCTTGCGATTTTCAGTATCGACGTCGACCATCTCAGCTACGGTTCACGCTTTTGCAGCCCGAGCGGCGTCGCGACTGAAAATTCCGAGCGAAATCTCATCATGCGAATCAGGCTTTAGCGTACATTCTGCGGCGTCCACGCGGAATGAATCGCCACATGTCACATTATTCACGCGAAGTTTTGCGGTGTAACGAGCCTCGGTAGTTTCGCTGACGCCACTCAAGATAGTCAGACATCGCCAAGAAGACGTAGAACCAACACTTCGAACGCTAAAAAAGGCAGGGGGACTCACACTGACGCAGACAACATCGCTTTTCAATGGTGTGTTTATGGGCGACGGCGAGCTTCTTGCCCACAGCCCCATCGCGCATGCGCGGCGCCAGTGGCGTCCGCTAGGGGCGCTCCGGTTTGTTTGTAAACATGAGTTGGTGTATACACACATTACGCATACTACAAGCATCAGGTGAACATACTTTGAGCACATACACATACATGGCACATACAAACATCAATACAACGGCACACTAACCCAAACACTAGCTCTGCGTTTCCTTCTTTTATACTGGTCGTTTTGAACGTACGGAATTGCTCGGTGACTGAATATGCAATAAACAATATTCCCAGCATGTTGATTTTTCCCAGCAATGGCATACCTCTGAGAGTATTTTGAATGGCTCAGGGGGTGAATCTCTTATTAAAAAGCAAACGCTCGATCATGCCGTAATTATTTGAAAGCCAATAAATCAAGCCGCTCAAATGCGGTTCGAAGCCATGAGTTTGTTTCCCTGCACGGCATGTCGTAGCCTGTATTTCTATTGTAGTGTTTGTTTTTCTATTTGTGCTGTTCGCGCAAGGCTGCAATTCCCGTCTTGAATTAATCTCTGTAGAGCGGATATTCACTCAGCTGGAAGTGATGCTTCACGGGCTGAGAAATCGTTTTTCGATCAACTTGAATGCAGTCAAAGCCGCGACTTACGGCAGGTGTTAAGTGAACGGAGCTACGCAGTGGCGAGCTCGAAAACCTCTAGCGCTCATCACAGCACGCCACTTGGAGGGCAGTTTCTCCAGGAACCATAGTATATTTAAACAGCCAAATATAGGGTAATTTTTTTTTTTTTCGATTTTACCTACTATTCTTTTTTATTGCTACAATTCCACACTGTAAATATACGTACTTTCCGTCATTATTTTGTACTATTCAGTCCTTTCAACAGAGCGCAATCGCTCTCGGCGAGGAGACAACTTACAGTCACATTGGCCGCTGTACGAAAGGAGCTTACTGTTCAGACCAGCGTTCCAACATGACTATCCGTACGTCGATCGATTGCACCTAATCCCTCAAGTGGTCTTAAACTCTTTAATGTAAAGCGGAATGTCAACCTGCGACACCCCGCCCCCTCCGATCACGGCCCGACCAGCGGCATCAATGCTCGACATTTAACGTCATCTCATCTTCTTGTTACACCACTGATACGCAAACACACGGTCACATCGGCGATAATTCCAGTCTTCTGTTCACAACCCACAACACTGCCATCACGATGTTGCAGCTATGTTGCGGACACGCAGAAGTACAGAACCACGTTGAACGCCGGTTGGCACTCGGCATCGGAAAACAGAACCGAACTCAGCATGGAAGGCACCCAGGCAGCTGGCATCAAAACCTGCCCGTCTTGGACGCAGTTCCTGCGATTTCCATAACGTCGAAAACGTCGACACAGTTCCGCGTGGTTTCGCTACTGCAGTTCCGAGTGAGTCCCGCAATCCGGAGACGCACATCCACGCACATCTTACCCAGTGTGCGTGGCGCTGTTGGCACTGCTCCGGAACTTCGCTGTTTCTAGCGGCTTCGTTTGCTCGTTTGAAAAAAAATTAGCGATAAAAACGTCAATGCAACCGAAATGTTCTGTACGTTTGGACTAGAAGACGGAATTACAGGCGGCCTTCGCTGCCGCGGAAGCTCAATCAACTCAACAGCATTTATTAAACAACGTGCGCGACCTGCTCGAAAAACGAAACCGAAAGAAGATGACTCGGCAGGGCGAAAGCTTTCTCCCGTCCTGCCTGGAGAAGGAGAAAAACGTTTCGTTCCTCCCTTTTTCTCGTGTCCGCTTGGGGGCGCGTCAGTAGAAGGGAGGAAGACGCGCTGTTGCTACTTTTTTCCTCCATTTTTTTTTCTTAGAGTGTACCCGTTTTCACCTCAAGAACCGAAGTAAAAAAAAGTCCGGCTCCTCGCGGAGCATTACTAATTTTCCCTTTTACGAGGAGAATTAATATATATGTTGGTGCATTTTAGATTAGATATATGTTATATAATCAAGACATACACGTTTCAAACGCCAAAAGGATCACTTCTTCCTCCGACAACCAAATCTTACTTCGCCCGGCGTATGAACAATGCGCAAAACGTTCTTTTTTCTTGAGGTGAAAACGAGTATAGGTAGTTCCTCCCCACGGAGCCGGTCATGTGACTTGACAATCTTTCTTGCGGCTAATTTCACCGACAAAGGGAGATAGGTACCCGTACTCCCCAGCAAACGCACATCACTTGGATACTTAGAAAACGTCTCGGTACTAACAAGAAAAAAAAAAAGCGGGGGGGGGGGGGGGGGGGGGAGGGCATCCTCATTGACGGTTTAGTGCGGGTTGTGTTCTCGGTCAACAAAAATTTTAAGCTCGAACATTTTTTTATTCGGGGACAGCTATAATTCGTTTTAGTTTTTGCTTATTTTCTCCGATTTTGATAAAACGAGCTCGGCGGTTAATTTTCAGCGTTTATCGGTATTTACCGAAAACAAGGAGCTCTTGCTATAGCTCACATTCACGTTTTTAAAACATGCGTCAATAACGTCATCTCGACCTTTAGCAGATCCACACTGAATAAGTAGGAATATAAGGGTGATTTCATATCAAATTGTGCAAGAAAATATTAAGGGTCCTCAAAAAATTCTGAAAAAGATATATGTTCGTGGAAAATGTGTGACTGGAACAAAACAACAAATTAGAACTACGGAACATTTCTTGTACTTGAGTTTTTAGCAGCGAAAAGGCGGAAGCTAGGTCTTGCCATTTTTGCAATTTTCATGAGGACGCATTTTTGGAGTTTCAAAACTTATAGATTATTTTGTTCTTTTCACAACAATGATAAGCGTTTCTACAGCCTTAAAACTAAGGGTCAAAGCTCTCTGAAAGTGTGTTTTATTTACTTTATGAAATAAAAAAATTTGAATCCTCAGTTTTATGAAATAAACATCTTTGAATCTTGAGTTTTATGAAATAAACATTTTTGAATCTTGATTTTTATGAAAGAAAAATTTTTGAATCTTGAGTTTTATGAAATAAACATTTTTGAATCTTGATTTTTATGAAATAAAATTTTTGAATCTTGAGTTTTATGAAATAAAAATTGTACGTCAAAACTAGCATTTGACGTACAATTTTTTTAAGGAGTCATATCAAATGAAAGCTCGTATCTAAGCCTATTTGAAAATTATAACATTGTTAATTTAAATCTGGGTTATATGGAAGAAACGACACTGTAAACTGAAGAAGAAACAATAAAAATACACTACTCAACGTCAATTAAATTTTTTTTATATATAAAACGCTTTAAGTGTGTTCTTAAATATGCTATAAAATCTCTTTGACATACTGTAAAAGACTTAATTTTCGCGAGGACCTAATTTCCGCGAATCGCCTACAATTCGCGAAAAATAGGTCCCGCGAACAATTCCGGTAAAATGTAAACACGTTAAAATTTATATTGAGGTCAAATGGCGTCGCGAAAATTAAAGCCCGCAAATTATTCAAACACTTCAGATTTGACTTAAATCGCGAAATAGTGAGCCCGCGAAAAATAAGTCGTTTAGAGTATGTGGTTTTGTTATATTACGCTAGTGTGTGTCAAAAAAAAAAAAAAGAAAAAAAAATTGTCTTTCCATTTTAAGATGAACAAATATGGACCGTTGCCTAATACTTTACGTAATTATTATATGATTGAAACGTTACCATAGTATATATGATATTTAAGGTCATGTACCATTTAGCGAAAATGAGGCATGACTGGTATGTTATTATAATTAAAAAAAGTTCCTGCAGATATCCAGTTTACTTATAAAATCACAAAATTCACAGCTTTTCTTTTAATAAACTTACCGAAACGCTTTCTTTTTTCGTTATTTAAGAAGGATAAAAATTAAGTTTCACGAACCTTTATGTCAGGCAATGAAGGGGTGAGAGAATTTACTTTCGGAAACCAAAGGGCCGAGTGCGACAGTTTGCTTCTTTCATGCGGCCACATTTTCACGTACACTGGCGAGACTCGTTCAAACCTTCGTTCAAAAGACGCAATTTCGTCGTGCGCCCAAGCTAAAAGAAAAAAAAAATCAATTAGGTTATTACTTGTTTTTTCATTATCTCGTACAGTTGTCACGTATTTTTGAAATGACTTGCTGTGCCGTCCGAGATGAGAAACAGTTTTGTAAATATCTTAATGTTTTATTTCAGTCACTTACCAAATGCGCGCAGATCGAACAGCGCGTGTGCTGTATCGCACATGATCTCGTCGCTGACGACTCCGAAGCTGTATACAGCTTCGGAAGACAAAGAAATCGAAGTAGTTTTGTGCGAATCTGGCGAACTGCTAAAGAAACAAATGGGAAGTACCTCATTTTGCAATGAGCTCAGAAAGCGCGTCACATAGTAGTAGTAGTAATAATAATAATCATAATCATAATAATAATAATATTCATAATAATAATAATAATAATAATAATAATAATAATAATAATAATAATAATTTTATTTGCACATACTGGAATGCATACATGTGGTGGTGTGCATACACGTGGTGGTGTGCGTGTACTTCCCCCGTCAATTCATCCGATATGCTCAGCGGCTTGCTAAAAGCTCAGAAAAGTCGCATGTCAAGGTTCGTACCATCGTACTGCATTTCGATTTTGCGAAAACCCGGAGCGTTGTACTTCTGCGACTGGCAGAGTGCTTGTAGATTTTGTGCTCCGTTGTTACGACGCAGGTGAAGATAGACACCATTTAGGTTCGTCCAATGAAAGCATTGCGCGAGTCGCGGAAGAACGACGCTCCAGGTTTTCGCAAAATCAAAATGCAATACGATGGTACGAGCTTTGAGATGCGACTTTTCTGAGCTTTTAGCAAGCCGCTGAGAATGCCGGATGAATTGATGGGGGAAGTACTTTGTTACGCGCTTTCTGAGCTCATTGCGAAATGAGGTATTTCCCATTTGTTTCTTTAGCAGTTCGCCAGATTCCCACACAAAGCTACTTCGATTTCTTTGTCTACCATGATTGAGAACGATGCATGGGTTAAGCCATCTCCTTTTGGACACATCTTGCAGGTCAGCAAGACGCACCACTCAGTTGGGTTAGCACACAGGCAAAATCTCTTAGGCTATGTTCCAAATCTTACCCGAGTAGCCTGTCTCCTACGTCAGCGGGTAGTACCACGTGACATAGCGAGTAAACGATCCGCGACTCGATTTTGGAACGGCCGGGATAATCACCTGGATACTACGCGGATTGGCTTCGTCTTGGGCTACGGCAAAAAGAAAACAGCAGCGATGGCGGAAAATAGCAGACGATCTCTTTTGTGTACGTAGCAGAGCGCGTTGAAAACTACAGAATGTCGGATGAGAATGTCGGACGAATTGATGGGGGAAGTACTTTGTTACGCGCTTTCTGAGCTCATTGCGAAATGAGGTATTTCCCATTTGTTTCTTTAGCAGTTCGTCAGATTCCCACACAAAGCTACTTCGATTTCTTTGTCTACCATGATTGAGAACGATGCATGGGTTAAGCCATCTCCTTTTGGACACATCTTGCAGGTCAGCAAGACGCACCACTCAGTTGGGTTAGCACACAGGCAAAATCTCTTAGGCTATGTTCCAAATCTTACCCGAGTAACCTGTCTCCTACGTCAGCGGGTAGTACCACGTGACATAGCGAGTAAACGATCCGCGACTCGATTTTGGAACGGCCGGGATAATCACCTGGATACTACGCGGATTGGCTTCGTCTTGGGCTACGGCAAAAAGAAAACAGCAGCGATGGCGGAAAATAGCAGACGATCTCTTTTGTGTACGTAGCAGAGCGCGTTGAAAACTACAGAATGTCGGATGAGAATGTCGGACGAATTGATGGGGGAAGTACTTTGTTACGCGCTTTCTGAGCTCATTGCGAAATGAGGTATTTCCCATTTGTTTCTTTAGCAGTTCGCCAGATTCCCACACAAAGCTACTTCGATTTCTTTGTCTACCATGATTGAGAACGATGCATGGGTTAAGCCATCTCCTTTTGGACACATCTTGCAGGTCAGCAAGACGCACCACTCAGTTGGGTTAGCACACAGGCAAAATCTCTTAGGCTATGTTCCAAATCTTACCCGAGTAACCTGTCTCCTACGTCAGCGGGTAGTACCACGTGACATAGCGAGTAAACGATCCGCGACTCGATTTTGGAACAGCCGGGATAATCACCTGGATACTACGCGGATTGGCTTCGTCTTGGGCTATGGCAAAAAGAAAACAGCAGCGATGGCGGAAAATAGCAGACGATCTCGTTTGTATACGTAGCAGAGCGCGTTGAAAACTACAGAATACACAGAAAGAAAGAATAAAACACATGAAGGACGAACACAGACACACACAGTTCTTTCAACTTTCAACTCTTTTGATCATGGAGAAACCTGAGAAACCACATAGAGACGATAATGTTAACCGCTTCGAAGTTGTTGTTTTTTTGACGGTGACGACGCGGTGTTCTCTGAGATGGCTCCACCAGCTCCTTTTGCTCACCTTCCTTTTGGGCTGCATATTGAGATAAAAATTACTTATTCCTCTCAGTTAGACATCAACATTTTTGTTTTGATTAATCTGCGCGATCGCTCTAAGTCTAGTCCAGGTGCCATGAACAGCCTCAACTCATCGTAATTAGCTCCGATTACGTTTTGCGGATATTGCTTCCACACGGTGTAGCGGTAGAGCGCATGGGGCTTTCTCAACAGTGATATGTAACTTACGTTCGCTTTGCCGAGAATAGGATTATAAAATCACAGAGAGCAGATGTGGTGGGGTTGTTGACTGATAGTATACATAAAATCTTCGATGCCTTCACTGCTTTACAAGCGTTACTCATTACACACACTCTGGGGAGAAAACAAAACCCCAAAACTTCCACATTATCTACTGCATTCGAACATTTTTATCTTTTAACGTAAGAATACGGAGTTCCCTCCAACGCCGAGGACGAGGTTGCGGAGAAGCTCCTGTTTACGCTCGCACTCTGATAATAACAACAAGTATACCTTCCTGAGGGAAGGTACACGGTCTGGATGCGGTGCAATCAATTCCTGCGTTGAAAACAGCAAATTGCAATAACCACACATAAATGGCTTCACCTCATTCTCTGTTATTTCGAACGTCTGCCACCAAAGCCAACGGAGCCAACGAGCGTTGACGGCTGTCGGCGCAGGAAGCAGACGACGAAAAGATCACGTGACGTATTTACTCGATTTGATCCGGCGTTACCCCCCGATCGAGGAGGGTAGCGCGAGTAATTACTCCGGAGTAAACAACCCGCTTCTGGAACGCGAGTTCTGACGTCATCGAGTAAGCGCGAGTAAGTTTTGAAACGCCAAGGTACGAAACCTTTACTCCGGAGTCGGATCAAGTAAATTTTGGAACACAGCCTTAATGTCTTCGAGACTGCATTGCAGACTGCACCGCAGACAGGCAAGGAGTTAGTTTCTCCCTCTCTTGGTTTTAGTAAACAGTGCCTAACAAACTAGGATGAAATACCAGATAAGTGGACAGCATAAAACCTACGAGCGAAACGAAACGAAACGGAAAGGTTGACGCTCTTGCAGGCGGCGGCACTAGATCATTAGCTCTGGTAGCACTTCCAGGTAATCACAGGTCACTTACATGGTTCATGATATGGTAGTCGTTTGTAATGTTCATAGTGACCCTGCCCGTACTAAATAAACAATCGCGACAGTTATTTAAGAAGGGGATGCGACGACACTCAGAATTAAGAAGGGTGGCGGCATGTCCTGCTCAGCTCGTTCCCACCAAACTTAAGAAGCAATCTGTTACAAGTGACGGATTACTTGTAATCCGTTACTTTTTCAAGTAAATTTGTAATTTCCGCGTTACTTTTTTTGCGGCACTAGTTTGTAATGTAATTTCCTTACAAATATTGGTAACGGATTAGGTCAATTGCTTGTTACTTTTAAACAAAAATATAAACATAACAGAATTGGAGCAATATGAACAGGCAATTCAGCAGCATAAAGATAGCAAGTCCTAATAGAAAACACCATAAGCACGAAGTTGAGGTACCTATCGCTATCACATCGACATTCCAATCTTCTTTCCTTCTTCGCACATTCCTCGACTGGAACCACCTTCCCGGACCAATCGCATTCATAACTGACGCTGTACTTTTTGGGTCTGCTCTCACCAATCAATTTTTTTAACAATGAATAACTATACATTACACTGTTTTATTCCCAACTTTGCTCTCCCCCTCTGTAATGCCTTCGGGCCCTGAAGGTAAAGCAAATAAATAAATAAATAAACCAAAAAGAAAACACGATGAAAATATTTTTTCTGTACGACTAGAATCATTAAAAAAAACATGCAAGATATATACAAATATTCCAAAAACAATTTTAAGAAAGACAACGGCGGGTAGGCGTTGTCTTCTTGATCTAGCGAAGATAGCGCTGCTACTCAGCATGCACACCGCTAATTTTGTCTGCAGAGTTCCAGGGATCATTTCCGGTTGTCGTAAGGATGTGGTTGCAGCTTTCGCTGTCTCGTAAGCTTGCAGGTGCACGGAGTGCACCTACATTCTTTCTCTTAAATAATATACTTAATTTTTACAAGGACTACCATACTATGAGAAATGGAAAGTAGTGTTGCGGAAAATGCTTGAAAACATAAACATTGTTTCAATTCTTTCTTGATAAGTGTGCGGGAAAAAGCAACGTGAAAGCAATTACTACGAATAAAGTAATGTGTTAGTTTTTAGCAAAAGTAATCTGCAACGGTAATCCATTACATTTGAGGGTCAATATTTTGTAATCGTAATCCATTACATTTTTCAAGTAACGGGCCAAGTCTCCGGCCTGCTTCCTTTTTACCACGTTCGGGAAGAGCTTTCGGTTTTCGACAACCTTCTGCTGAGAGATGACAAAGGGGTCACACCAGAAGCCCTGACACCAGTCTTGGTACACAACGCCCATGAAGCCCACCCAGGTATTGTCCAGACAAAGCAAAGGCTGAGGGACCCGTTTTAGTGGCCTTCTGTGGACTGTCAAGTGGAGTTAGAGGTGCGAAACTGTCAATATGCCAAGCAGCAGACAAGTCCACCAAGCGTGTGCCCGCACCACTACAGCCGGTTGCTTTGCCGGATCGGCTCTGGCAGAAGTTGGCTATGGACATTGTGTGACCGTTGGTTAAAGGACCACCGGATAAAAGATTTGTTATCACACTTTTCGACTACCATTTAAACTGGCCCGAGCTCTGTTTCACGGGAGATGCGACAACTCAAGTCGTCTTGCAGTTCCTGAGATCGGCGTTCAGCAGTGAAGGCTACCCCGAGGAAATTGTCACTGATAACGGCCCACAATTCAAGTACAAGGAGTTCGTAGATCTTCTCCAGGAAAGAGGAATTCGACATTGATTGTCATCCGCCTATTATCCTCAAGCAAGCGGGTTGACTGAAAAAATCGTGTTCTGAAAGACGAATTCATTCAGCTTGCCATTCTGGAGGGGCGTCCCCTACAGTCTGGAGTCGTCGACTACCTAGACGTATACAGATGCACCCTAATGCCACCACCGGAAGTTCTCCTGCTGTTCTACATGGAAGACAGCCAAGAACTAGACTGGACATTGTAGGGATGCCATCCAAAGACTGCGCAAAAAAGCCCGAGGTCGAGATGAAATTTCTTCCTAAGAGAGTGGAGTACTTTCAGCTCAAAAGCGAGGCGTATACAGATCAAAGGCGAGGGGCGAAAGTTCCAAAATTCAAAGTTGGCGTTTTTGTCAGAGATTCAAAAGCCTCGTGGTGGCAAGAAGGGATTTCAACGGTACACGGCGCCGATTAAGATACTGAAGCAGAAAGGGCCACGCATTTATTTGCTGGAAGATGGGCGTTCCTGGAACGTCTCGACATTAGGTCTTGCACCTCAAGCAGCGAAAACTTCAGAACCTAGTTGGCCAGGTTGGCTTCAGCTTCAGAAACGAAGCTGAGACAGAGGATCAGGCGAACCTTCAGGTACCAGATGAGCGGGCCGAGTCTACCTCAGCGTCCCAACCTCCTCGCCACATGTCAAGCCCTTTACCAATGGAACAGGGCGATGAACAAGCATCACCACAAATATCCCAGCTGGAGGCTGCGCAGTGGCAAACGACAAAGCGGGCACGAAGACAACCCGCATAGACGAATGCCTATGTAACTTAATGTGCATAGTTGAGAACTTAAATTTGTAGATACTATAACTAAGATAATTTTTTTATGTGAAGTTAATATTCTGTTTTCTGGTTTAGGCTGTAGCGCGTGACTTGCCTATAATCATCATCACTTTTTTGCATTTTTTTGTGTTGTAGAGAATAGAATGAGCGTCCTTCTTAAGTCGACGTGTCGTTCTTTCAGCTGTGTTCCTTGAGGAGACTACAGTCTGCACCGGCACTTTGCTCCAACGAAATTCGTTTTAAATTCTGTCTTTATTTTGTCCTGTCTAATGTGGGGTCCAACCTCCGCACACGGTCGAACCTGCTAAAGTGTTGACAAAATAGAGCAATTCTTTTAGCGCAAAGTATTTGTATCTTTGCAGTTACTTTTTCAAAGTAGTATTTAGGCTATCGTTAGAGTTACTTAAAGATGTATCGAGTTTAAGTTAAAAGTTACAAAAAAAGTAACGCATTACAGTATCGGGATACAAGTATCGCAATACTACGCAAGATTGAGGAAAGCAGTAAAAAGCGCAATGGCTTGCTCGCGTTACCAGTGCCGTGGAGGGTGCATAAAGCCGGCGGCAGTGACTGAAAGGCGTGTTTCATGTGCAGCCCTGGTTGGCTCCGTGTGCGTGGGCGCCACCTTCTCGCTGTCCCCCGTGGCAAGCCTCCTGGCGGACCGCATTGGCTTCAGAAGTACAGTGATCTCAGGAGGCCTCCTGGCCGCGTCGGGGCTCCTGCTAAGTTCCTGGCTTCTCCAGGTGGGACCGCAGTTGGCTGCTTTAAACCTCAGTACGTTGCCTTGCCTGCGGCCGGGTTTATACAGTGAAGAAAAATGAATAGTTGGGCTGGTCGGTGCACCAGAAATAAAAGCGCCTAAAAAACAGGGAAAGAAAAAGGGACGACACCGTGCGCTACTTACAGCTCGATTGTTTATTGAAAACCACAATATTTGTACACATCATTGGCATCCCGGCACTGGAAGAACTCCTTATCAGATAGGTGCAGTGACGGTGCACTTACACAGTCTGTCTCACCCCTGGCCGTTATGCTATACACTTCAAAAATTTCATTTTCGGTTATATTTTGTCAAAACCAAAACAAAAAGCAAAGAAACACACATAGAGAAACAGGACAATTTTTGAAACACATAGCAGAAGTGCAAGGAAGCGAAAGAGGGGGGGGGGGGGGGGGGGGGGGGCAGGACAGATGCGTTGCTGATGCGCAGGAGGCCGTATCTACCTGTGACTCCCCACTTTGACGGTGCCAGAGAATTTTAAATCGCAATTAGGGCAAGTGATAATATGCTGGGCTATCACAGCCTATTAGTTGAAGTCTTTGGTCGGATGGGTTAAAAGCAGTCGTAGACAAAATACTCGATAAAAGTATTTAAGTTAAGTTACTCAATACCTGCTTCATAAAGTATTTAAAATACTACTCAAGCTATATTTACTGTAAAGTATCTTGAGTAGAGTAGAAAGACTGAGAATGTAATTGAATTACTTTTGAAGATACTTCCACATTTCGTAATTTGTATCTACGTCCATTGGCAAACACAATTATACACTTGCGCAAATCTGGATTACTAGAATGGTTTATTAGCACGCAACAACAAAAAACGGAAAACAAACAAAAAAGTATTGTAGGGCTATTTTATGCAGTCCAACCATAAGGAGCAGCATATCACTGATACATGTTAAAAAAACATTTCTAGACAAAAAATAAATAAGAAAAAAAAAGGTCGCTTTAGCTTTTTGCAACTTTAACGACCTATAGACAATTTTATCGTGAGTAGCTCCATTTTGAGAGCGAGAGAGAAAAGGGGAAAGGGCTACTGGCGTTTTCCCCCTTTATGGAGCGTTAAAATGAGTGAAACCCCCGCAGGGGGCACATGCGAAAGCAGGTGTTTGGAGAGTGGCGTCTCCACGGACCCCGAGCCACACAGGGGGCGCCTGCGCCTTAGGTGCTAGGTACTTGGTGAGTAGCGTCACCACGGACCTCCGCCACGTGGGCCACCATACCCGCACGCAGGGGGAATTTGCTTTAGCAGGTGCTTGGTGAGTGGCGTCACTACGAACCCCGAGCCATGTGGGTTCGCCCACCCACGCCTGGCAGTGCGTGGCTTAACCTGTGTCCGGGGAAAAGGGTATCCTGGTGGTTTAGCTAAACCCGGGGTATGTTTGGACCCTTCGGGGCCCCCCAGGCGAGGCAATATACCGCTTCGGCCCATGCTTCTCGTAGACGGGTGTCCTGACTTGGCCCGACCAGGATGATTCAGTCAGTCGAATCTTCTACCCTCTTCTTCCTTCTTTCACTTTTCCTTCCACCTGTTTGCTTTCTTCTACACTTTTTCATCTGCTTAGGCGGCAAGGGCCCAACCTTGAGTGAAAACAGGACCTGTCCCTGCAACCACACTAGGGTATAGTGCCCGGGAAGCACTGGCAGAGTAATTGTGTCAGCCAAGCCCATCTTGCTATGGCACATTACCTACCCCCTTGTTGGGCTCCGTGGTGGGCAGTGCACGCGGGCACTGAAATTTTCTTCCATCTCTTATGGGTGTGCGCAACAAATCGTTTCTTGATCGGCCCCCGAAAAGGGGTCGCACCGAGGTTTCTACCTCGCACGAGACACACAGTACTCCACCTACATTCCGAAAATTCTTGGTACTCCACTCTGAAAGCGACAAACAACTTTCGAAAATGTTACCATTTCTTGTTGCAAAGGTCCTCGAGAGTGTGATTGGAAAGAGTTTCAAGGCTAAGAAGCTCGCATCTGGCGATTTGCTTGAAGAAATAGAGACCGGCCACTAGAGCTCTGCACTCCTTACTCTCAACTGTGTGTCGAACTACAAGGTTACAGTGATATCCCACAAGACATTGAACACCATAAAAGGAGTCATCTCGGAGGACGACCTTTTGGACCCGTCTGAGAGCGAAGTAGTGGAGGACCTTTCTGACCAGAGGGTTGTAGCTGCGAGGCGCATCTCCTTGCGTCGTGACGGCCAAGAGCTGAACACGAGGCACATCGTGCTTACCTTTGAGTCCACCACACTTCCCGTGTCTCTGAAAGCTGGATACCTATACTGCAGAGTTCGTCCTTACGTTCCAAACCCCAGAAGGTGCTTTAACTGCCAAAGATTTGGACATGGCTCACAGAACTGCAGCGGCAAAGCCACATGTGCCAAGTGTGGCAAAACTGACCACGCAGCAGATGCTTGCTCCAACGACGCACTCTGTGTAAATTGCAAAGAGCCCCACCCCGCTTACTGCCAGATCGTGTAAGGCGTGAGAAGGACATTCTTACCCATAAAGTGAAAGAAAACCTCTCATACCGACAGGCACGACGCCGCTTCGCGTTTTTGCACAAGGGCGGCTTTGCACAGGTGGTGCAGCGGGGACCTGCCCCTCTGAAGGTTAAGGTGGCAACCTATGGTGAATTCGGGTGGTCGCCTCTCTCCTCTGACCTCGATTCAGCAGAGCGCCCCCTCCTCGCCGCCAGAGCTACTCGGGATCCTTTTCAGCCGATCACAACTGCTGGCTTCAGAGCGCTCTGACATTCTCAGACCAGTCACAGAATTAAAATTTCTTGACATTGGTAATGCATTAAAAACAACACGATCATACAGCATACGGTGGACGATTGAGCAAAATTTACGCTCGCAACGTGATGAAATAACGGTTGTGACGTAAGTTGTTCTACGCATCGGCATGTAAAAAAAGAAAACAGCAGTATGCGAATTGATTTTTCCAGAACGGAACGAGAGCCGATGTTTGGAAAGAGTTGTCAACTCATCGCATTTTCGACAGTGAACGCGCTGCGATAGTCATGCGTACGGCAGAGCAGGCAAATATTAAATGGTTAAGAAACCGCATTTTTCTCACTTCAAAATATCGTGCAAGCAGGATATAGCACATATCGCCATGTGACACAAATCACAGTGCATTATATTCGGCTCTCCCTTTATTTTACAACACAAACCTTTGAACGCACTTTTACCAAACCTGAAAATTTCTTGAAGTGACCACAAAACCAGGTAAAAGAGCGGCGAGTTCTGCGAGCTGTTTCTTCGTCGGTTAGGCTTAGCGGATTCACCGCCGTAAGATGAACGGTCTCGTAAAAGCACTGGGAATACTTCACACGTCGACTTTTCCTGTTACTGTTGCAAACGAATGTCGTCCCGTCCGTTGTAATTCTCGCACCGTCGAATGCACAAGCACTTTGTAGAACCACAAATCAATCGCCGTCATGCCGTACCCCGCACACCACCACCTCCTGCGTTGCCCAGGGGTTGCTGCGAAAAGGGACTTGTTAGGCCTTGTTTTGGGTAGTACAAACTTTAGCGTCTCAAACTGTCACGCATGCAGAAGCGTGCCAGCTCTGGTGCCGAGCGCGAGATCACTATGAAAATACAAAGAAACAACAAAAATTCGAACGCCGTCAAAGCGCTAAGCGCGTGAGTCAAAAACTGTCATTCCACGCGTTCCAAAGTAGACATGACAAAGAAAAAGAAAAATTAAAGCGTCGCGTCCCAGGTGTTTTGACGCCACCACCCACAGATAAGAGACGCGTACCCTAGCGGTGGTGTCATGAATTTGGCACTTTTGATTGTCTTGCAGCGTTGAGTCTGGCCGATTTCTGGCGTACAAAGGTGTTTTTTCGTTCTTCAGCACCAGACAGAATTAAAAAATCTCAACCAACGTGCCATAAGTAGTGCGAGGCTCAATCAGGTGAGCTTGTACTACCCAAAATGAGGGCGCTACAGTTTGTTCAACGCTTCAGCGCAGGAGGCCTATCGTCAACAAAGTCACGTGATCCCCGTCCAATTACCACGTGACGCCTGCGCCACTCCGCACTCCGACGGCTACAGACGGAGTGCTAGGGGGCGCTCTGAGAGGGAGAGGCGCCCTCGGAATGAACCGTCCCATCAGGCCACAGCACTCTCTTTTCAACCACCCGATCTCGCGCGCTCTGGAAAGAGCGCTCGAGAGCGCGCAGAAAGAACCACGCGAATTCGCCACTAGACGTCCTTTCCGGATGCTAGGAAGCCACTGCAGTCCCCAACGCCCCAGCTGAAGCTTCAGCTTCCTGGGCGTTCACTGTCGGCTGGTAGGCCTACATCCTCCTCCAGCGAGAGTTCTACCTCTTCACGCGGCAGCAGTCTGTCTCCTCTCATGTAGATGGTTCACAGGCTGTTTCTCCTTCCCAAGATGGGGCGGCTGTGTCCGCACCTGTCAAAGCTTCGCGGTCCCCTTCCAAGAAGAACGGACCACGCTCCCGACCGAATTCTTCGGAGGGAGCGTCCTCATCCAAGGAGCGGCACGATTCTTGTGCCACTCCTCCAGCACCCGACGGGCAGGAGCAGGTGGGCCTCGGCGACTGCCTGCCCAGTACACCCGTGAGCGATATGAAGGTGAACAGCCCTCTTCTTGTTTTTGCGCTCCTGCAAGTTTTGGAACAAGCTCTGTTCCAGAAGAGGGCTAGAACGCAAAGTTTAGACCCCCAAGCCACGTACCATTTGGGACGTAGAGAGTTAATATAGCTTTAGGGAGCCGTAAAACAGGCAAGAAACCAGGCAAGGTGTTCACCTTCATATTGCCGGCGGGTGTACCTCCGCTCCTCACGCTGGTGGAGGTCGGGGTCGGGGTTTTCCACCTCGTGCCCAGAGCCTCCCTAAACCGCCTAGAACAGCCTCCGCCAAGGAGGCAGAACCAATGGAGAAGGGTGCCTAACCACCCACTCCTGCGTCTGACCCAGACGACATGGAGTGGCAGGTCCCCAAGGGCAAGCACAAAAGTAAAATAAAAACATCCGCGGGTAGACTGCTTTGACACGACGGGCAAGCTGCTCTGAGAAACTCTTGGGTACAGAGTGAGGACCGGAGTTGAAGCGGGCCGAGGCCATTAGGAGTTTTGACATTAGACCTGTCGCAAAATCAAAGCGATCCTAGCGGCGTAGTGCCGCGCAAAGCCTCTTGGGAACCTTTTGGCCACCATTTCGGTTCATATTTTCCTCTTCAATTCACGACATTCCACCACGATGAAATACAGTGCGTGCATTTTGCGTGCATTCTTACAATTTATGGCGTGGGCTACGAATACGGATGTGATGCTAGGACACGTGTTTGGAGGCTCCCCACGTAACAGGAGTTTGTGCGCAGGCACACAGAGGAAGAAGAAAAAGTGTACTTGGTCCATCATTCTTTTCCATCGTCTCAAAATGTCCTAGGCTTCTTAAATGACCCGAGAGGGTCAAGCTGCGCTCTGGAGGGGTAGCCAGCTGCCAGAAAGGTATGCATGGGACGCGGCAGGCCTTATACACCAGTCACACGATCATAAAGGTACCTTTCGTTGAGGGACCTTTAAGGTCGGCGGCGAATCAGTTCGCGATCCTCCGCGCGTGGCATATGCTGGCGACTCAAGAGCGCGGGTTGGTTCGTCGTTTAGAAAGGGACCTATGTTAAAGGGACCTTCACGCTGATTGTGTAAAAGGGGTATTACTCCTACTTCTTGCCAAGTCTAGGCTGGTCCTTACGGTGGCTGGTGGTCCGCGTTTCAACGGGGGCTCTCACCAAGATGAATGGGTCCAGCCCCATTCATGCAACGCTAAGCACGCCGGCAGAACGGGATCGGGGTGGGTCAGCGGACTTTTCGCTAACGCTCAGTGTGGCACGCAGGGATTTGTTAAAGTAGTCTATTCAGCGTTTTATATTTTTTAGTGGCAACTGTGTAAAAGAAAAACCGGCTTGCATGATTTATCCTGGAAATACCAGAATATTTCTGATTGAGATGGCCGTAAGTGAATAAAACTGCAACTATCCCGCGTGGAATTTCCCACACATTGATACCAATGGTTCGCGTTCGAACGCTAATGCCGGGCTCCGGCACGCGTTTGATGAGTGAGTATATACAAAGGAAGCTAGCTTAACGCCATCTAATCATTCCAGTCACGGCTCGGTGTTCTGACGTCCCTGTGCGCTCTCGTCTCTTCCTTTCCCCGAGTTTCGACCCGCATATTCCGTTTCATGCTTTGTGTACAACGCTGTCAAAGCTACGTGCGTGAGCACGTGGCTTGAACTTGCGCTTCATTTGCGCGACATTCCGAGCATATAAGATGAAGCCACGCGATCGCGCCATAACTTTTGACACTTGTATAGAAACTATGAACAATTCCTTGCAAGTAGCAGTTATTAGAGCTTTTCACGACGTGGTTTTGAACCTACCGCGACAGCTTTCCATTTAGCCACTAGGTGACGTCGATTTCGAAGAAGTCGCCAATAGATGTAAGAACCTGGAAGCTTGATGACGTACTTTGTGCACGACCTCGTGAAATTTTTAAATAAAAAAGCGAAAGTCAGTAATGATTTAAAAGTAAACATTTGACAGAGATCTGTCTGGTTGCACACTGCGGTCCACAGTGTGCAATTGCAAGCGGAAACCTCAATTGATACGTCAAAAATATAAACTTTCTTTGTTACTGCGAGTGCATATCGAGAGAGATAGGATATAGAGAGGATGGTTCTTGCAGGTGCCACTCCTCTGGATCACATACGGCGGTCTCGTCGGCGTGGGCGCGTCCCTGTCGTACGCTCCTTCCCTGGCAGTGCTGGCGCAGCACTTCGACCGGCGTCTAGGCCTGGCCAACGGAATTGCGTCCGCCGGTAGTTCGGCCTTCACCATGCTGCTGCCGCTGCCGCTCTCGGCTCTGCTCAGGCAGCTGGGCCTCCAGAAGACGCTCTGGGTGAGAAGGAACCGCCTCTGAACCAACACCTCCTACACAGCCGTAAGGCTGGAATCCTTAAGTCGCCCATCGGAGTCCAAGGAATTGGACACACGAGTGATTTGCGTCTCAACAGCTACTCACCAAGAACTGCCATTTAACAAAAATTTTCGTTCAGTTCAACATCTCCAACATTAGAGGAGAAAGAAATAATTCACTACAAACTTGTCACTGAAAAAGTACCTAAATTACAAGCATCGTTACTGCTCAAGAATGTAAATAAAGTAGGGATGTGCGAATATTGAATTTTTCGAATACGAATCGAATACGAATAAGGCAAAAAACGGACTGCGAATATCGAATCGAATATCGAATATGTGTCTAGTAAACAAAAATTACAAAACAAGAGGTAACAGCAGGTTTTATTGCCTTTTTAAAATAAATCAATGCAACTGCTTTTTACTGGGCTGCAGCAGGCTAGATACTTCTAGTAATGCACTCATTATAAATTATCGTGTAGGAAAAATTAACTGTTCAACGTGTTCAGAAAGTAAGCGCTCCCTACGCGCCGGGACAACATTTCCGCCAGAAAATGTTGTCCCGGCGACGTTTTCGACTTCGACTTATGGACAGTGTTGCCCGGAAATGCTACACAATTATTTCGAATTTCGGGAAACAAATAATTTAGAAAGTTGTTTATTTTATATTTTATAAAATGGTTACCAATGTTTACACCGTATAAAAGCGAAATATGCGCTTTTAACGCTTTCATTAGCTATTAATCTCAGCCAGTGATGCCAATAAACCCAACAAATAGCGCATTTTTCCTCCACTAAATAAAGTCAGCTAGGTTTTTTTTTTTTTTTTAATTTTCGCGCATGCACACCAAAGTCGATCTTCAGTCGAACCATTGTCGAACATCACGTTGAAAGTTCGAAAAAGTTGAACTTGGTCACACTCGAACCTGGGCAGGTTCGCGACATCCCTAGTTTTGACTGCGAGGGAGTCGCAGGAGCTGACGTCGATAGCGATGTAATGTTCTGTTGGCAACTAGCTTTTTCTTTTGTAATTTTCAAACATTTATAGCAGATAACACTCTCCAGATTTTTTTTATATTTATATTTTACTCTCAAGGTTTATTTTATTGAATCGATTTAAAGAACGCGCAAATACATCACATATTGCTATAATAGTGGCACACAAACAAAGGGCTTCGTGAAAAAGAAACCGAAACCGATCCTTTTTTGCTGCCATCAGACAGATAGACACGGAGCAGACCGATAACGCATGCATCATACGTCTTTTTCAGTGAATAAACGTTCATAGGGCAATGCGTGGCAGGCAGATTATTCGTTACTTGCTCGAATATTCGCAGTTTGTGCGAATATTCGCCGCTTTTCCCGAATATTCGGCTATGGACGAATATTCGGGAACTTTCGAATACGCAATTTTCGAATCGAATACGTTTCGAATAAGGAAAATATTCGATTCGTATTCGAAATTTCGAATATTCGCACACCCCTAAAATAAAGCCTTACGAAATTAAAATAAAGTATGATTAATTACAATAATCACAACGCGTTACTTGCAAGTCTTCTGCGGAAGAAATCTAGCGACTCGGGAACGCCATGAAACATTGAAAATTGCATTTTCTTACAATTCTACCACACCATGTTTTTGTTTGCCTGGTTATTTTGTTCAATTCCAGTCCTTCGATTTCCGGGTGCAGCTTGAGGAAGTTGACACATGGGCGTTTTAAAAGTGTGGAAGCCATTTATTTCCGGCATAAGAAACACACACACACACACACACACACACACACACACACACACACACACACACACACACACACACACACACACACACACACACACACATACACACAAAAAAAAAAAGAAACTTATAATTGTTACAGGTTCTGGCTGCTCTTCTCTCGACAGTGGCGGTTGCAGGCCTGACCTTCAAAAGGCCCCGGAATATGGCACACGAAAGGGGATTTCGGGACGAGGTAGGCCTTTAGATGTTGAACATGACCGATCTGAATTCTTCTCTGTGTACGTCTAGAAATCCCAGCACCCTATACTTCGTTTCACCTTATGTGCGAGCGAAGGCAAAGCTGGAAGCGCGAGCACGAAAGCTCCGTGCGTTCAGGCTTTGCTCGAGCGCGCGAGCTGGGGAGAAAAGCAAAAAGCGCTGGTCTCGCGCTTCAAGCTTTGGCTTCGCTCGCAGATAAAGTGAAACGAAGTATAGAAAAATCAGGCGGATACGAGACTGAGCTAGGCCATTTGTTGTTATATCTATAAAATGATTTGCACAGACCCGTCCTCTTATTCATATTTAAAATGCCGTGTTATCGATAAAGTGAAATGCTACAAGTAAGGTCACCAATGTAGGCCTACTTGTTTTAATTAAAAGCGAGAGGTTAGTAGAAGTGATAGTCTGTGCGGTTCTATTTGGTCAAACCATTGACTCTTAACTTTTGGGAGCGTTGAATTTTTGGGAGTTTATTTTACGGGTCTTATAGGGAGGCTTTCCAAAGTTTTCAGCTGTGCCCATGACCTCTGGCTATTATTGGGTGGACATAAATGTTCCCGGCCTTTTTGGGAGATTGGATTACATGTTTAAATATTCACTCGATAGTATAAGAATTCATTTTGTCGAAACGGAAGAGATAGATAGTTGTTAGTAATGTGTTAGCTAACCATTAGCTAAAGCGTTTAT
Organism: Ixodes persulcatus; assembly: GCA_013358835.2. Taxonomy (NCBI): domain Eukaryota; kingdom Metazoa; phylum Arthropoda; class Arachnida; order Ixodida; family Ixodidae; genus Ixodes; species Ixodes persulcatus. The sequence goes on from JABSTQ010002010.1 coordinate 64,289, forward strand.
TTCATTATATTTGTTTGACTATGGCGTATTACACCATACCTCGTGCATTACAGAGGTCGAAAAGAATGTAACAAGTTACGATTCGCCAGGGGTACAGTTTTTGGAAAAATGAAATTTTGTCATCTTTACGATATGCTGTATGAAAGTTGAAACTCCACTCAATGTCTTTTCTGGCATTTATTTCATCCCTTCTTGTCCCTATCGCTAGGAGGAACATCCCAGCAAGTGCTGTGCCCTGATCCACAGGTCACTGTGGACCAACCGGAAGTACATTCTCTGGGTGACTGCCGTGCCCCTGGCGCTGTTCGGCTACTTCGTTCCTTACGTGCACCTGGTGAGCGGCGCAGATAACTAGAAATCACACTCCACTTGCCGAGAATGGCTTTCACAACGCTTCGCCACAGATCCACAAAATGAGAACGTCAAATGCGTTTGGATTAAATTTACACCCGTTTCGTAGTAAAGTATTAAACCAGAAGAAACTCAGACACAGATAGGATGACAGAACAGAACATCTGTGTGTCCCTGCGTTGTTTCTGAACATACGGTTTGTCTAAGTTCATTTCACATAGTTTGAACTTAAGTTCTTTGCTAAAAAAAAATTTAGTCGTTAGTTGTTTATACAGCAGGAGTTTAGCCTCCCAGAGTATACCGATATTGTTGCCCATTGTAGGTAAGACATTTAGTTAGTGCAGCACGACTGCTAGGCTGTGGTTTTTAACGTGCATCACGCAGTAGTGATGCACGACAGCACGCCAAAACCATGCTCATCCAGATCGAAACATGCAGAAATGGGGATTGAACCCAAAATCCCTGGGTTCTGCAGCGCGAGCATTCACTACACGTGCTCCGAGCTGGAGTGCGCTAAAGTCACTGGATCCTGGAAAAGTAGCGCCATTGCCTTCCCCGCCTGCTAGCCGAACATAAACAAATACTAACATACAGACGACAAAAACCTCGCAAAGCGAGTGGCAAATCGGTCTCCGTTGCTATTTCAATCGCCATTTCGGTCCCTTCAAATCTTCGATAGGGTCGGTCAAATCGAGTCGCACTAAGATCATCACGAATCATTATCGTACTGAAGGCGTTCCTCGCCAATATAAGCGTCTTTGGCAGGGTGTATGCAAGCAGCTTATCAATCATGCCCATCTCCACGGACCTCTAACAATTATGTTGTTCTTATTGCGTATCTCAAGCCAGGAAAATTATTTTCCAATGCGCCCAAGCACCGACACTGCATGTGGTGGTAGTACGAAGATGTACGCCTGTTTCACCAGTGTATGGATAGCAAAATTTCGGTATACAAGAAGCTTCTCTATAAAGCTACCCGTCACCAGCGAATTTAGACAGGCTCACCAAGAATAGAGAGGTCAAGGGGTAATTGAAAAATTCATGATCCAAAATGGCAACATACGGGGAGCTTGACGCCACTTTCCCACGATCCAGTTAAGGCCGGTTCAGACACTTGCGTTTGAGTGCGTTTGACTGCGTTGCGGCGAGAACCGAAAGCGAGTCACCGGCACATCTGTGCTTCGTATGAAGCGTGGAATCCAATTCAAGGAATCTTCTTGGCACGCGATATAAGCAGCAGGGATGTCCTGGTGTCTCGCTGCCGCAACGCAGTCAAACGCAGTCAAACGCAACTGTGTGAACCGGGCTTTAGTGTGCGCCAGCCCGCTGGGACGCCGATCCACCTTCTTTAACCAGAGCAGATGTAGCCTCACGCAGCGCAGCATAAAGTTCACCCTCCAGCTGAGACTAGAAGCTCCGCCTTCAGCGCGAGCTTTCTGCCCTTGTTAACACAAATGGGAACGCGCAAGCACGCGCAACCAAAGCACTGCGGAAGCCAGCGAGCTCGCGGTGAAGGCGGAGCTTCTAGTCTCAGCTTAAAAGGATACCACAACGAAATTTCGGCGTTTATTTTTTTTTTGTCTATATGTCTTCACAGAAGCAGTATCACATCGAACACACCAATATCTTGTTAAAAAAAGTCACGAAAGAATTTTAAAACGAATTAAACCATTAGCAAAGAGCACCTGGTGAATGTCGCTAACGCCTCGCTTGTAATGCCCGCCTAGGAACCTTGAGAGGTAATGACGGTAACTGTCTCGCCTGCGGCCACGACGAGAGAAGAGGGGAAGGGGGAACTCCATTCCCCCCGAGAATATCCTTTGAGTGTACCAGAAGTCGCTATTGCCCCTCTACAAGATTTTAGATGATTAACCCGTCACTCAAAATTCGTACAAAAGCAGCCGCTTCAGTGGCTGGAACGACTAGGCCATCCTCTCGACGTCAGCCCCGCCGTAGCTTTGCTCACCCCAAGACGAAATACGTCACGATTGCGTCGAATGTCACGTGGTCTCCGCTGGCTGCTCTCCGAGCGCTTGCCAGAGTGGCCCGTTTATAACAAAAAATACAGCCACCAGGCTCAAAATGCAAACGTGCGATT
>JABSTQ010002011.1:0-55698 GCA_013358835.2 Ixodes persulcatus
AACGCGAGAAATGGAAACCAAAATACCATGGGGGCCGCCATCTTTGAAAGCAAAACAACAAAACAGAAGCATAAAAAGTGGTTTAGTTCGCGATATGTGGTGAGGGGCGCTGCATGCAAAAATACTCTCAACACCATGTCTCCCGATTACAGTCTACTCCGCGTTTTTTTACGATAGATCCCGAGTTGAAGCGCGGACAGCGCAGACTCGTCGACCGGAGCAGGCAGCTCGGGCAGCTCGGGCTTTGCCCCTACGAGGACACGCCTCGCAGACCAGCGATACGCTTCTCGTGCGGTTTGCCTCGACGCACGACAGCGGGTTCTCGTCGCCCGTCTCGTCACTCGACAAATCGTTTAGATTTGTCCAGTGACAAGATGCGATTTGGCTTTAAAGTCACGCGTTGGGTTCGCTCGCTGCGTGGCTCGAAGGCCTCCGGGGCGAAGTGACTAGAGCACACCCGGACATTCTTCTCGCCAGACGTGCCAGGCGTACGCCCGATCGCTCTCAAATGCTCGTCCGCCGGTACCGCATGTTTGCTGAAATCCTCCTGGTCACGATCACGAGAACTGCAGCCTTTCGTCGAGCAGCGGCGTCGCTTTCGTTGAACCGGCATGTCAAAAACAACACCGCGCCGACCGCGTCCGTCAGCTCCGCGCCCCTTCGCAGAAAAAATGGCGGACTTTGTTTTGTTTCGTAAGCGTCAAAACGGAAGTGATGATTTTCTTATACTTGAAGTTTCTCAAAAGTCAAAATATTCTGTTACAAAATAAGTGCAACAAAAAAATGAAGAAAATAAGTATTTTTCAAAAACCATAGAAAGCTTTCGAAAGAGCGCAGGCACCACGTGATAAATAAGGTGCCAGTCACGTGATAAATATGGGCCACTTTTCCGCGGGGCCGCGGGCGCCGTAAATATAGCTCTAAAAAATTTTTTTTCTTCGTTGTAAAATCGTTTTATGACATCCTTTTTTCATCTAAGCCGTTTAAAAAAAAATTTTTTTTTCTTTTCATGTGTTCTTTAAGTTGGTTAGTTGCTTGTCACCCACAAGGCACGTGAGTTGCGCTCTGAATGGACATTCGTGGGCTCCCGCCTCGCGCTCTAGGGAAAACACTTCAACACGGGTTAGAAGCGCGAGCTCATAGCGTTGACAGCTGTCCTTACTGCACGAGAGCTTGTGCCGCCGAGATCTGCCCCAGAGCAAGAAGCTCGCACGGGAGCGAGAGCGTGACCGCGTGACTAATTTTTTCCGCGGCTCCGGAGCGGAAACTATTGCAGGGATTGGTGTTCCACGCGCCGCACGTGCTGGCGTCAACAGTAGTAACTTTTCTAAAGCCAATACGTAAAACAAAGGGTATTTTGCGCGCGCGTTCGTCAACGCTTTATTTTAGTGATTTACTTCGAATCTTTTATACGGGGAAGGCGTGCGCGTGCGGCGCGTGAAACACCAACCCCTGCATTGTTCTTGATGCTTGGGTAATATAGCAATAGGTCTATTGTTTTATTTTAGCACGAGCACTCGCAGTGACCCCAGTGACCCCGGAAGAGTATTTTACGTGGGGAAGGGGGGGGGGGGGGGGGGGGAGAGAGGGAGGGGGGGGGGGGGGGCGGGCGGGGGGGCGGCGGCGGCTATAGCGGCCGAAATAAAGGGGGAGGGGGGGATGAAAAAATTCAAATTGAAAAAAAAACAAAAAAAAAAAAACAACCGTTACCAACAAAAAACAACCGTGATAATAAACCTTCTATAGAAGGTTTATTATTATTATTATTATTATTATTATTATTATTATTAATTATTATTATTTATAATAAACCTTCTATAGAAGGTTTATTATCACTGTGTCCATACATTCAGACAAAATTCCTGTCACGAAGGAGATGTTAACACAATCTGATCCAATAGTTATACGGCGGCATTGATCTATGGTGTCGATGTAAAATGCACTGGAAAATCGGGGGCCTGCACATAGAAAGCTGACATTTTTAGCAAAGCTGTATTTTAATCGTGGACGCATTCCTGTGAAATTTTTCGGCGCAGCTTCGTTCTTGTAGAAAGTTATTCTTGAAAATTTCTAAAAGTTTACCACCGGTGAACGGGGTCATCCTTCGGTGGTAAGCCTTCACTGGCGATGCCATTTTTTTATTTCAGCATGTTTCCTGTTTTTATGGTCGTCTTTGAAAAGAGGGTAAAAGTGACTTAGTCATGAGCACGCTACTGCTAAAATGTAACGGTGTTACAGTTACTGTTACTCAGGGAAAAAAAGTAACCCTGCTACAGTGAGTTACAAAACTTAAAGAGTAACTTGTCACAGTTGCAGTTACTTGGCTAAAGTAACGCCGTTACTTTGTCGTTATATTACAAAAAATATATTAAAAAACATTTAAAAGAAATTTTCCTTAAAGGAATGGTGAACCGAAATTTGGATTAAAAAAAAAAAACAATGTAGGAGATGTAGGCGGGATGCTACAATCCCTACAACACTACTCTTAAGGCAATATCTCGAATGGACGCCATATTTTTGGAAAAAGAGGTCGAGATTGAATGAGGCCGACAAGGCGCGTGACGTCAAGATATCTCGTTTCCTCCTCTCTTCGCTTTGCCCCCTCAAGGCAGCGAGGCGGAGAAGACGCGAGGCCGTTCCCTCTCCTTCTCGGAGAAACAAGACGTATACATATCTGGCAAATGCGCCTCCTTTTTCTGAAAAATACGGTCATCCGTTCGAGATATGGCTGTATCAGTGGTGTTTTGGTGTTTGTAGCATCCCGTTGCACGCTTTTGCAGCCGTGTTTTGTGGAATCCATATTTCGGTTCAGCATCCCTTTAACATTCATCTCATTTAACACAGATTTTACATAAGACATTCTGTTGTTCACGGTAGTGAATCTGATTCTTTTAGAAACTAAGATTTTCCTAATAACCAATATTTACATGTTTGATACTTCCTAATTCAATTTTTACCATGAATTGCTCCCTGAACGGGTAAATCCACTACTATATGATGAAGCATTTAGCAGATACCTGCTGATGATCCATAAAAAACTTCGAAATTAAGCGCGACCACCACAATCGGTAAATTCTAATTTCGGATTTGTTTGGTAAGGCGAAATGGGACGGAAGCAACAAACATCGTGCATATGTCAAGTCAATAATAAATATAAGTCAAACCTTGCAATCAGCTTTGTAGATGTGCCACTCCAGTCCACTCAACAATCGAATCGTTTTCTACTGCGTGCGCACAATCTTTCATGAAACACAAAGCCTCTCTTGAAAACTTGGAGAGCAATGTTGCGGCAATATTCCTTTGTGAAACCCGCTGAACACGTTCAGCGGGTATCAATAGGGTTCAAAAGAAGCACTGATCGAGGCACGAACGCCCACTGCGTGTAGAATTTCAAACGGCTTTTGCGATCTTTTCTCCGCCACTTCCTAACCAGATCGGACACGTTTACGCTCCTTCATCTCACCACTCCAACTAGAAGAAACCACCCGGAAAGCCCACGACGTGAATATCCACAAATCAAGTGACGAAAAGTGCCTCTGGTCCCGGCTAAGTGTGATCTTTCAATTTCAAGAAAACACACAAAGTAGCGGAAGGACACAGACGGTTCGAGTGGATACTCTTTCTCAAGTTACGGGACCCGAGAAGCAGATCAATAGGGTACAACAAGTGGGCGACGGGATGCACGGCCCCCAACCCGGTAATTCGGTTGCAAAAAAAGGGGAGGGGAGAGCAAATGGGCCTAAAGTCGAGACCCTGCAAGAGTGCACATGGAGTTGGACGATTCAAATTAGAGGGGAAGGAACCGTATGCTTGGCGGCAAAAGACGAGGTTCAGAAAATCGGTTGTCCCGTAAGCCTGCGAGCGTTTGGGGCGACAATCACCAAGAACTGTCCTCCGCGAAAAGCATTTGCCTCCTCTGCCGGACGAAAAAAAGAGAAACACTTTAGAGATGCCGCGCTTTGGTACATTTGCGTGCGCTGTGGGCAATACACTTACACGGCGGATACGGACACAAACGTCCCCATCATCCCAGTTGGCGAAACCAGCTTGGTGAAGCAGGCGTCGCCCCAAAATTTAGCTTATTTTTATTTTTTTTTCTCTCGAGCTTCGGACGGTTTCTGCAGCAGTTTTTGATGTGCCCTTCCCGTATCAGGACTTTGGAGTCTCATGAGTTGCGAGGACAATTTGGCGGTCGTGTTTGCAATAGTTTTGCACATAAATCCAAGAAGTAACTGTAACGACGCAACTCTTTACAGTTACTTTCGAAAAATAAAAATCCTGTTGCAGTTACTTTCGAAAAATAAAAACCCTGTTACAGTTACAAGTTATTTTCACTGAGCAGTAACGAGTTACAGTCACAAGTTACTGAAAAAAGTAACTAGTTACCGGTAACGCATTACTAGTAACCAGTTACTGCTCAAGACTGGAAATCCATCTCTGTGTATAATAGGGTGCCCGCCTGAACATAGCAGGCTGGCTCGCCAAGAACCAAATGGGGTTTCGAAAACCAGACACAGAAATACAGGCGAGAATGCCGCGATTCTTTGATGTGTCCGACGACCCCCCTGATAGCGGAGCTTCAACACAGACCGCAGTGCGATCTCTCCCTTGACAAGCTGTGTCACCTGCTAAGGCCTGCTCTTGCCTTGGGAGTTGGAATACTTTATTCCCTCAGCTTGCTACATCTGTAGGCAGTCCCTCGGTCAAGAAGGGCTTCCTTCTCGCGCAGACCATCTCCCCGCCTCGCGCTTCAGCTCTCCCCATGGAAGCAATTACACAATCCTCGTGGTTGCTTAGACCACCAAAACAACAACTACAAAAAAGGCGCAGCCAGAAGAAAAAAAAAACAAACTAGATGACATCTTTGCGTTCTTTGGGAAACGTCACTGCTCAAAATATAAGCAAAACGAAGCCGGTTGGCTGGGTGGACAAAAACAGTGCGCTGCACGTTGCCCCGCATGGCCAACCCGCAAGTGCCGTGTGGGAGGGCCCAACACCTCCTAGAAGAGAAGGCTGTAGTGCTCTTCTCGTGTTGTCGCGAAGGAAGGCCATCGGGGGCGCGCGGCGAAGCGAAGGCATTGCATGTGGATCGACCGTCGTAACTCGCTTTTAATCACATACGCGTGTCTTATTAGCTAAAATGAAAGCTGCACATAGCAAGGGGTCTCGAAAATATTTTATTACACAAGCAAAGTATTACACCGCTAAATAATCGGTATGAAATGGTACGAGGTAGGCGTATAAGAAAAACATTGAGTCACGCAATTATTGCTGTAGGAATGCATATTTTACACAGAAATACTTCAACAAAATGGCAAGACACGCAGTGATTGGACATAGCAAAACAGATCACAGTTAAAAATCGGGTAGACGTAGTCAACGCGGACACGGCTAGACAAATGTCACTTACGATCATGTAAGCAATGTTATCGCGTGCAGTCACTGAATTCTTGCATCATACCCCGGCCACATGGCAAAAGTAATGTAATTTCGATCGAATGACATTATGGGGTCGACAAATCAGCTTGCGACGATCGTATAATCACTCAAGACCGCGATCTGATTAATTCCCATATCATTTAATGAAAATATATTAACTTTTCCATGTGGCAGGGGTACTAATCTTACTATTTAGTCAACTAATTTACTTCTCCCTATGGTCTTGAGCTGCCTTAGAACAAAATATATTATTTTGTATACAATAATACTATTACCTTAATACAGTTAATTTTCTAGTATAAAAGCGGTAAAAGCAATAAAATAACATTAGTATAAATAAACACATAAGCACAAACAATGCACTTTGTATAATCACACAAACTTGTTATTCACCTTCCAGTGAAAACTGGAATATTACCACGCATATTTACAAATGTCGACGCAACCGCACACGAATAACGACGAACAAGATGCCATTCTGTCACGAAAAAAACAAACAAAAAAAAGAACAACCCGACTGCAGCACTTCACTCGCGTCCCACATGACCAAGAAAGCCCGTAAATAACTTGTTCTCACCTGTCGATCGTATCCATACGTCCCACATTATCCGTGATGAAAACATTTGAAGTGTCTCTCTGTCGAAAGAGAGGTCTATCGATAATCGACCAGTGTCATCGTTGGCTTGTTGCCACACATGTCACTCAAAACGTATCAGGACTTGTTCCGCGAATCCACGTAAATGTCGTAGCATCAAGCAAACACAAAATAACTACCCGAGACTGCGGTGACGACCAAGAAACGACGGGAAGGATCAAAAGAGCTACACACACACACACACACAGAGAGCAACGGCAGCCGCGGCAGCAGTGTGGGAGGCTTAACGTTGTCGACCCATCTCTTGCTCGCGTGCGCTCCCTGCGGCGATGACTGGATTTTTTTCGGTTCCCTTCCCTTCTGAAAGTCTCAGCGTTCCTTTTTAGACAGTCAGCAGCTCACACACAACGTAAATTTACCAGAATCGGAGCCCTTACGAGGGAAGAAAACGCCGCAGCAGACCGGTTCATTTGAAAAGTGTGGGGATCTGCGGGATTGCACGTAGTCCCGCGGTTACGGGGATAACCATAAATATAAAATTGGCACTTTCAACCTTGGTAGCGCTTTGTATATTATGTTTATATTATATATATAATAAATTGTACAATACTGCACTTTTAAAACATATATTAATGTCGGATAAACGCTCACGAACACCCCGCGCCGCTCGACAAGAAACGTTTTTTTCACGTCGATGCCAGATATTTTTCTCAAGTAGTTGCGCTATGGACTTCCTTCTCCGACATTGTGACGTAACCACTCGGAGCGCTACGGCATTTTCTTCTAGGAGGTGTAGGAGGGCCCCAGGAAAATGACCAAGGAGGGGAAGAGAGGAGGGCTCTCTGACTTCACCATCTAGCCTGTGCTATTACCCGTATTTCAGTACTTCAGCGTTGCAGCAATTTTACCAGGTGCTTGAAACTGAAACTAACAATGTTTTGTCTAAATAGCTTACTGCCTTTCGATGTCCAGTGCATAGTGAATATGAACTAGGATGGATCATGGAAGTAGATGGTGCTCGTCCATTGACATTTTCTTGAAGACCAATGTTGCATGTCACTAGCTTATAGCCAAGTGTAATGAAGTACCGTATGCATACTGCATCAGATGTGGTCCCATTTTGTGGTTTGCTTCACCAACCAAGAATGGCTGTTGGCAAGCCTTGCATGTTATTCCTTTGTACAGCACCCTTCTACATATTTTACATCTGCATCTCTTCTGTTCAGGCAGGAAAAGTGCCCCGTCGTGGAATCATGGCACCTGGAACCGGTACTCAAGTGGGAGTGTTGGCACTGACGGCAACGTTTGTCGCTGGTACCGTTGGGGTGACCTACTGGTGGCTTAGGAACAGGTTCCTCAAGGTTGCCCGAGTCAAGAGCATCGTGATCTACCCAATCAAATCCATCATGGGTCTGGAGATTCCGTATGCATACTGCAGTATCGAAGGTCTTGTCTACGGTGCCATTAAAGACAGGTAAGCAAGTTGGTCGACTAACTGACCTATATGCGTGGTATTGAGTGAGAACAGCGGGCCTATGCCATGTCAGCCAGTGAAAGTGCGCCTACTGCGCCAGAGTGAGATCCCTGCTAGGGTTTCTATAAAGACAAGATTGCCTATACTCATTATTCCTTCAAGGACCGCCGTAAAAAAGCTTGCTCCTTGGGAAGCTTTACAAGTTCACCCTTCATGTGGTGCAAAGCAGATCGCGCCCGCCTTCGTGGCGAACAATATCAATAAAGTCACTTGTTCAGACGGGGCATTGATAAAGTAGTGGCCCATTGTTGTCTGGGCCATTATATGTGTATTTGAGATCGGTCATTTGTTATTTTATTAAGACTTCGGTCCCATGGCGGCCATCTTGAACAAGACTTTAGTTAAACCACTACATATGGCGGCACCAATCCGTGTGGCCGAAAAACTGTGGTATGGCACGTGGCCAACATAACGTGGCACTGCGGTTCCTCCTCCATACTTAATTTCCTCCTTTTGCGCACGCTCCTCTGTGCACGTTGCACATTCACTGTTTGCTCTTGCCCGCGTCGTGCAGTGCTGGCACTGCCCAGTTTGCACAGCTGCTAAGCAAGCCCAGCCAGCTCATCTCTGGGAGGATGCTAAGCTGGGTAGCTTTTATTATCTGACACAGGCCGCTGATCTTCAGCTCGACGATTGCCACATGCCTTCGTGAAAAATATCGCCCAGTGATTAAGGATTTTACGGCTTAGAATATTTGCTCAACATAAGAGTTTAGGAGAGTCTTTTTTTTTTTTTCAAGACGTGGGTTGAAAAGGACGTTGGCTAGAAAGATAGCGACGCTTGACGATCAATTTATTTTATCAGTATCATAACAATTGCAGAGCGACCGTATGTTACAGAATATTGTTTCGCAGGAAGGCACTGCATATTGGTTAAATTAAAGTGCCTATAAAATGCGCACTTACAGAGAATGGTATTTCTTGAGGCGCCAACTGAGATATAACTTTGTAGTTAGAGTAGATAGTTTCGATAACTCCTGTAACTATACATGATACCCTGCCGTGCCTTTGCGCATGAATGCCTTATTGTTCCCAGACTGCAAGAAGCATCTGTTAGAACTTTCTAATAGTGGGGATTTTAGAAATGATTTGTTGGCGTATTGCGGGAAGCATCATTCTCTTCCCGAAAAACATTTCTTTGTCATGACTGTTAGTTGGCGCCTGTAAAAGGTGGTTTTGGGTATCAGGACATAAACATTTCTACTCTGTTTTGCTGTAAGTCCGTAGCACAGTCGATGTTGCGAGCCGGTGAGGCATAGCAACCAGCACCAAAAGCACTGCGTCACGGGAGCTTTTCATCTTCTTGTGCATATGCAGAGCTTAGTCTCCCACTGGTGGCGGGGGTGTCCAATGTGGTCACTTTGGGGGGCGGGGGTGGTGACACATAATTTAACAAGCAGCTTGCCTTTAAACTAATAACATGCACAGGCATCCAAACACTGATACGGTATTCGACTGACTGTCACGGAATCGTGACAGTCAGCCAAATGCCATATCAGTGTTTGGATGCTGGTACGGCGTTCGGCTGCAGCATTTTTATTCTTAAAGGGGGGGTGCAACTGATTTTGAGATTAAAAGAATTTGCATCTCGTCATTTTTACATTGTTTATCGTGTCCCGGAGGATAGAGAAAACATCTCCTTCATTAAAAAATGTCGCAATTTCGCTGCATAATCGCAAAGCAAAAGTCAAGCTTTTTCCCCCACCTGCAGCCGCGAGTGGCAGCCGAGGGAACTACGGCGAAAAGATTATGTGACCTCGCTCGGCTCTAAGCTGCAGCATAACACCCGCTAATGTCAGCAGAGAGAGGGAAAGGAAGCGTCCTCCGAGGGAGCACACAGGAAGCTACACGGCACCCCGAGTTACGTCCCTAGGAGGGGAACCAGGTGTGACCCTGAAGACTGGGTGTGAGTTAAGGGGTGCCAGAAATGCCAATCTTTATCTTTTTTTTTTTTATAACAACTAGGACACGCAGGCAAAATCGGTTTTCTGTTCTTTACTTCAGACGTGTCAGAGGGCAACTTCCACAAATTTTTGGCCAAAGCTCGGAAATCATTGCACCCTCCCTTTAAGAGAATAAAAATGCTGGGTTTATATCGGTGACAAGCAAAAAAATGCTGGGTTTATATCGGTGACAAGCTATAAGTCCACTCCCGGTGTAAAATCAGCAGAGACACGGCGACCCGAAGAGGTTAAAACAAAAATAAAGAAATTTAATAGAGTGATAAAAATGAAGTTCTACCAACAGACCGCACACAAGCAAACAGCATGAAAAAAAAGAAAAGCAATTTTGAAACTTTAGGAGCTCGGCCGCGAAGAAACAAAATGAAATCCTCAAAACAAAACCTGGGAAACAAAACGCTGCTCGCGGCACAACATGCAGCCGGGAACCAGAGTTTGCCGGCGCACAAGCTAAAAACGAAGCAAAGTGCTAGGCTGTCCTGAGACAAGTCCGAGGAAAATCCAAAGGCCCACCAAAAGTATCAGTGGGTCTGAAGAGGTGACGGAGACTTGGCACCGTTGGAAAAGTAGACCGGTTGCTTGGTGGCTGACTCAACGTAGCACTGCACGCACATACGCTTCCATAAAGGGAAATGAAATGCCCTTAGGCAAATGCCACTGAAGGCAACACTTTCAGTTGTTGAAAACAACAACTAGGAAAAACAAGCAAATTGAAGTTCCAGCATGTGATTAACCAAGTAATTATGGGAGGAGAGGTACCGAGTGATTGGCAACTAAGTAAAATGAGACTAATACATAAAGGCAAAGGAAACAAAGATAACATTAAGTCATATCGCCCGATAACGGTAACTTCATTTGTACACAGATTAGCTATGCAGATAGTAAAACATAGAATGGAGGAATGGGCAGAAGACATGCAAATACTGGGTGAGCTCTACGAAGAGAAGACTGGACGATAACTTATTCGTCACCACTTAATGTATGGAAATAGCAATGAAGAACCAAACTCCTTTATGGTTAGCTTATTTAGACATCAAGGGAGCATATGATAATGTGAGCCAGGAAAAAACTGGGGTTACCTGAAGGCAGGCACGTAACCAGGGAGGGGGGGGGGGGGGGGTGCCATGGGGCCCGCACCCCCCCCCCCCCCCCCCCCCGAAAATTTTTCATTTTGCTGGGGCCTCCTCTCTCCCCTCCCCCTCGTACAGCATTTTGTCATGAATGCCCCCCCCCCCCCCCCCAAATCAAAATCCTGGCTACGTGCCTGGCTGAAGGAGTATAATTTAGATGCAAATTTGTTTCAGTTTCTTCAGCAGGTGTACACAGACAATAAGGTAGTTATAACATGGGAAGCAGAAACTACACAACCTGCAGCAATAAAAAGTGGACTCGGGCAGGGCTGTCCGCTGTCACCTCTGCTCTTCATAATATATCTCGGTGAAATGGAAAAGAAATTAGAGCAGTGCAACTATATGCAACAGTTATATGGAAGGAGGGAGAAAGGTAATACAGGTAATACCAGGACTGATGTATGCGGATGACATAACACTCATGGCAGATAACCAGAATAGGTACATTGCAAGAACTAGCTAGAATAGGTGGAGAGGAAGGGGACACCTTGGGCATGAGTTTTAGTAGTGACAAGTCTGGAGTAAGGGTGTTTATTGACGAAAAGAGGGAACCCCTGAGGATACAAGACATTGTAATAGACCATGTAGGGAAATACAAATATCTGGGAGTCTGGCTCAATGAGGTTAGGAAATAACTAGAGGAACACGAGGAGAATATACCTTGTGCGTTTTCTACTTTTTTTATTGCACTTCGATTTATAATAAAACAACCTATAGAAGACTTTTTCAAGACATGGGACACAAGACAATGATCTAGCAAATGCCATTTTCTTCCAGCTTGGCGTAGTGTCCCTAAAGTCGCTACATCCTGGAAAAGTAGCGCCAGTGTTTGTATGGTTGCTGTTGTGGTCCATGGAATGAGCAGTTTTTCTTTGACCTCTCCAGTCTTGGCTAGCCGATCCAAATTCGCAGTGAGAGGTTGCTGTATAAAAACATCTCTTAATTGTACACCGAGATTTTGTTATCTACACACCGGCAAAGCAAGTGGACATCTTCACACTGCCGCCACATGCGGCGTCAATGCTTGGCAGCATTGAAAAATAAATCTGTCATGAAGTACGCACGAAAAACATGATTGTACGAGAACTGTGGGCATGAGCCAGATTGATCAGTTGATTCATATACATAGGGTTCTTCGTTTTTGAGAATTTATTATTATTATTATTATTTTTTTTTTTTTTTAGTTTGGGGGGTAAAAATCAGGTGCTATTTTTCAATTCGATAATGGGGGAGAAATCAGGTTTTTTGTGGAACCATTTTGAAATTCTGTTTTTTTCGGGTTAAATTTACAAATGTAATAATTAATACATTCGGGTTTTTTTTTTTCTTTTAAAAATAGAAGGGTAAAAATTGAGTCTTATGTTTCACGCTGGCAATCGGATGAAGATCAGGGTTTTCTAGGCCAATACTCCAAAATTTGGCTTTTGTTTGGAAAGGAATAGGATAAGTAATAATGACAGTAAAGAGCATTGATCACTTCTAGGACATGAGATATCTTATTCACAAAAGCGGGTCATCGATTTTCGACACATTCTTGTTAACATATGACATCATCTGCATGCGCAACATTTCGGTCTCCATCCGAGACCTTTCCGGTCTTCGAACATATCTCAGCTGAGATAATGTCCTCTCGACATCACAGCTGCCATTAGCTAGGCAGAACAATGTCCGCACAGCAATTGCTAGCCTGGGGTAGCGTGCGGTAGAGTCGTGCCAATACTCAACAAGTTCGACAGCTGTGTTAGTGAGGCTTGATTTCAGCAAGTACTGGTTAAACTCGTCGTGAAGCGAATCAACGAGTAGTCATCAAATGACTAACTTGGCAGACGAATCTGGAATGGATCCACTCTGGCTCCCAATGTCCATAACGTCTGCTGGTTTTCATTTTTGTGTGAGACGTTTCGTTCAATGGCGCAGTACCCTTTGGTGGCGATTTTCACGCAAAACTCTTCAGAACATGTTTTCACTGGTGCTGCTCTTCAGTAACAATAGCGCAAAACTGCTCTTGCCTGATCGCTTTTACGAATTATCATGGAAAGGTCGCTGACACTCTGCTGCAGCTTGACGTTTACGAGGTGAATAAAACTGGGCATCAGAAGTTTTCCGCTTTCAAGCGTTTTCTGGGCATCTAAATGTGGTCCGAGTGCTTTTATCATCAGGATTGCCTTCGCATAAAGAACTTCTTTTTCAGAAAGTATCGCTTGAACTGCTTCTGCTCTGCTGCTATCATGCAAGCTTTCAGCAAGTTCCGTTAATGAGCTCCACATTTCTGTGACAGCAACGAGTGCTTTGTAGAAGCTTTGCCATCTGTTTGGTACAACAGAAGGCTGCTTCTTTACATCAGGTCTGAAGAGGCCGTTGGAAGCACAAATTTCGGTGTACTCTTGGTATAGCTTGTTAGCGTGCTTAAATAATGCTCCAAACTTGATCTCTACGGATCGAACATCGGACATGCATGGTGGAGAAATGGCACGGTCAACACTCGCATGACTCGGATGTGCTAAATCTTTCACATACAAGATGTGGATCTCTTCAGCTTGACAGATTTCTCTTACCAGTTTTTGCATGTACTCCACTGAGCTTCTTGGCTACAGCCACAACGTCCTTCCATGTGTTGCCTACAGTCAGGAGAGCCTTGCTACTACCCTGGCCACCGTGTAGCTGTTAGAAACATTTACTCCGTCGACAGTAGACCGAAACAATTTGCTTCTTCATTGTTTTTTGGCTATAGTAGCATAGGAGAGTGTTGCTAATAGGCACTCCAGTGATGTCTGTGGATTCGTCGACGATTACCCCTTCACAGCTTGCATATCATCGCGGATTTTCACCATGTCCTTGTCAAAAGCTTCTTTCAGGTATTTCAGCCAAAGTCTTTGTACTGTTGGCATGGTCTTTGCAGCCTTGCAGTATTTGTGTACAAAGTCCCCCAGAGGTTCATCTGCCTGGTGCATGCTGATTTCGCTGTACGCTAGGGCACGAAAAAAGTTGTGGATCACGCCATCCGCTTAATTTTCTTTCGCACATTGCCTACAGGACTTATCAAAGAGCGTCGACTGAGGTGTTCCTTCCTTCTCAGCTTCCTGGGTCGACATCTTGAACTTCTTAGGACGGGATGATGCTAGATGCTCGCGAATTCGGACGTAGGGCTTCTTCGCTGGATCGGTAACCGTCTCAGCCAGGCACGTATCCGGGGGGGGGGGGGGGGGGGGAACCATGGGGCCCGGGCCCCCCCCCCGAAATCATCCATTTTGCTGGGACCTCCTCTCCCCCCTCCCCCTCATACAGCATTTTGTCATGTGCGGCCCCCCCCCGAAACAAATTCCTGGCGACGTGCCTGGTCTCAGCGTTGCAATATTTGCACACTAACGTGTGGCTGCCTTCACTGTCTTTCGTTGCGATCTGGAAACCTTCATTCTCTCCAGTGCCTTTTATTTTCTTCCCATCTCCAACGTTGAATTATTACGTGCCGCACTACTGGCTTACTTGTCAGTCAGCAGTGCTGAAAAAAACAACCTAACGAGAGACCAACCTCTTATTGCATCCTGGTCACATTCTCTCAGTCTTCTTTCCTCCTCCCCTAAAACGCCTCCCTTTTTGAGGTCCTTCGAATTGGAACAATGCCACAATTCTCAGAATATTGCTCTGTTCTTGTGAAAACAGAATTTTGAGTGTAGTCGCCCTCTTACCCTTCTATTGTGCGCGGTTAAAAAGAGAGCTGCTTATACGGACTTCACGGCAAAAGATTCACTTAAAAGCAACATTGGGGGGATTGATCTATGTCACTGGAGTTCACTGAAGCCAACAGGATCTAACTTCGTTGTCCCGGGGATAAAGAACTAGTGCATGTGCACGATACAAAGAGAAAAATAAGTTGTTTAGTTGGTTTTGGAATTTGGGGAGAAATCGGGTTTAACCTGATTTTCCTAGAAACATGTTTGGAGTGCAAGATCAGGTAAAATCAGGTTTTACCCAAAAACGAAGAACCCAAAATATACAGTGCCAAGGACGCTTACATTTGCGAGGAGCGCTTTCTGTACAATGATGCGCCATCCCGATCTTGGTACAGCTGGTTCAGAATGATCCTTTCGAAGCTTCAAAAGGTCTGAAATGGCAATTGTCGTGGCAACAGATACCTTTCAAGCCAACTGCCTTGTGGGGCTTGTGGTCGTCCGTATGTCAGTACCTGTTTGCGTCCTGCTAGCAGGCGAGGGAAGGCAATGACAATACTTTCCCAGAATCTGACCAAGCATCCCCAGCGAGCACTTTTCATCACAATGCTATAGTAGGTGACGGGTTAAGAATGCTGTATAAGCTTGATTGCTGACAAAGGCATGGGCATGAGCACTCCAGGGCTAGCACCCTAAGGGTGTTAGGATGCTGGCAAACACTTTGAAAATAGGGTGCAGACGATCTGGCATCATTTGAGGGATGTTATTTTAGGAGCAGCAAGTTTACGAGCAACATGCACCACATGCAGTTGTAACATGCACCAAAAATGCAAATACGGACGTAATGAATCGCGCATGGGAGAGGAATCATGACCCTGGTGTCTCGAAAGTTCAAAAATACTCACTCGCACTTGAGCATCTCCTACGATTATGATGGCTACACAAATGTTGCTTTGTTCTCGTATGCATAATATATCTGCATTCAAGGAATGTATCTCCAAGTAAAAAGCATTAGTACAGGTAATATTTTTTGAGATTGTAGCTGAAACAGAAAGGTTGCCTCACTTCACCACAACAGCATTTCTCACACCGTTTTTACAGCCTTCAACTATAAAGGGTGTTCAGTGCAATGCCACCTTATTTTACTATTAAAAATTTTGTATTAGGTCAAAAGGTACTGAAAGGATAGAGTCATGGGTGTAGAAGTCGGTTGGAGAAGATGAGAACGGCGGGAAGGTTTCTCGGTTGCCCATGAAGCGCAGCATAATCGGTATGCTGGAAGCAGCGCCATCTTGTATTCCAGATCTAGAATAAAAGAAAAATCTAACAAAAATGGGCAGATGGAGCATTCTGTCCCACCCTGTAGAGGTATTGTTCAGCCGTAAATGGGAACACGAGCAGTTACCATTTTTGTATCTTTTGCTTGCTCCATTTTATTTAGAACCCAATTTTTGAAGAATTACCTGGTCTTTGCCATTGTAGCACTGCTGCCAGCGTACAGATTGTAATAGTGATACATGAGGCTCGACGCATGGTACCGCTCTCGGCCACTGGGACAAGCAGGCGATCTCCATGCCTCCCTTTCTTGCCCACCATAATAAGCCCATTCCACTAGCCATTTTGGGACTGGGAAGTTTAGTAGACTTTAGCTGATTTTTGAACACTGACCAAACAAAGCATGCATAAACTTCTGCATAGCCTGTCACTGGCTCGGTATAACCGCTTACCATAATCTCCAAATGTCCTCCGGGAGACTATATGCAATAGCGATTTGCTGACTCACAGGGGGCAGACCTCGTCAAACCTGGCGACATTAGCTCATTGGACCGCTTTTCATGGAGGAAGACTGCATTCCAACGTTTGTATTATTTGTTTGTCAAGTGTGTCTGGCACTGTTTGATTTCACTGACTTCAACCCAAAGTTAGAAACGAGAGTTCCATTTTTGCCTGCGATACCCGTCGGAACAGGCAGATTGACTGCCTGTGGCCCGGTGCCTTCAACAGGTCCATGATGCTGGCAGCGGGAGAGTGCGTCGTCTCCATGCGAGAAGAACCTTCTCTTGCCCTCATTCATCTGTCGCACGAGGACGGCAAGTTGACGTTGACTGCAGACGCCATGGATCCGTTGATCGTCGACGCCGCTGCGGATCCCGATGCGCATACCAAGGCATCCTTCACAGTGAAGTGAGCATTGACTGGCAGACGTGCCTTTGCAAAATAAGTAAGCATGCAGAAGTTTTCATGAGCTGTGCCAGATGCAACAATAGCATGCTGAGGCTTTCACGGGGGATGTCAATTTCTCTTCTCGATCTGACATGCAAGTTTTAGCCCTCAAACTTTCATCCCAGTTATTCTATAGACTGGGTTCCTCACACTCTGTGATCTGGACAAATATCGCATCTACGTTGAATGACGGCCAAGGAACCCCTTCCTCATCTCTGAATTGTTGCTGCAATGGTGCGACAGGGGCGGCCGTCCCCCCCCCCAAACAAAGTCGACCCCCCTCACTCCCCCCGTTCCCGGAGGGCAATTTGACATGGGTGGACCCCTAGGTGCACAAGAAAGAATGGGAGAATACCTAGTCTTCTTGCAAATTTTCCCGCTCCCCCCAAAACGGAGTTCTGGATTCACCCCTGTGGGGCAGTGAAGGCTATGGGTACCAGTTTATTGTTTTCAAACATGTTTTAATGGTAAAAACATTTGCAGTAGAAAGGCAGCTCTCAAAGCATGGGGCGCATGTTAATTCGCCCTTGTCGACCTGTAAGCTTAAGGGTGAACGGAGTGTATAAGGAGAGTTTAGCTGATAGTCGGGCATCAATGCGTGGCTCATATAAGCTAAAGTAGTTGCACTTAAACTAGCAAGATGCCTTAATCAATTAGGGGTGTGGACAGCAGAAGGAGCCTGACGAACCTCTAGGAGTACCTCGGGTACCTCCGGGCTTTCGGGAACTCGGCTTGAGAACCCGTGGTCTGTGCATCGGATCGCTCTCTAGCACGGACCTCTTTCCAGCATGTTGCCGGCGTGCTTTCACTGTCTTGTTTGCCAACAGGGTGTGGAGCAACTACCACGAGGCGGTGGAAGTATCGCCGCAGGCTTCGGCATGGTTTAACCGGTACCTGAAGAGAGAGGACGTCCGTTTCCTACGGGTTCTGCGGGACGACAGGAACATCGCTCGTGGCGAGAACGGCTCCATTCCGGTAGTTAACTCGTGCTTCGTAGAGCTGAACGCGTTCTTGGGCGCCAGCTTGTGAATATCTTTGGCATGCCGCGAGCTTCCTAGCTTGGATGACGCTTGAGCGTTTTGTGAGCTTCTAGAGTGCACGTATAGCCAATGCGCGGCAGAAGGCAGCAAGCACGTGCTGGGGCATTTGAAAACGACACTCTGCCGATATCATCTGGTGAGCGAGTATAGAAAGAATGCAAACCTTTGGAAGCCTCGGAGTGATAGCCGGCGCTAAGAAACCTCGCTTTCGGATAAACCAAGCCTTGTGGAAAAACGTTGGCTGCCGCTCTGAAGCTTCTGAAGGTTTGTTCTTAAATTTATGCGAGTGCAGTACATTTCTGAGTCAATGCAATTTAGCTTAATAGCTTAAGGGGCTGCAAATATGATAGCCTGGCATTACTTACTTTGTCATACGTTGATTCCCAATAGCCCAAATTTGGTATACAAGCTGAATTGGAGCATTACATTGGGGATTCCTAATTTAATACACACTGGACAGTGATGTGAATTGGCCGAATAGAGTGCCGGCTGGAGCGGTAAAGATCCTGCACGGGGTCGTGTCCGGCAAGGTAAACCATTGGGAGCAAGGGCGGAGCACACCAGCGCTACTTCGTGCATGAGGGTACACTCTATTGTACCTTAACGTGTGTAATGTGTACCATTGAAATGGTTTGAAGCAAAAGCTCATAGTTTTGTTCAGTGCTGCTGCTGCAAGTGAAGCCAAAGTTCATCCTAAAGCAGAGTGTTTGTGCTTGCAGTCTTCTCTGCAGCACACGTTAGAGAGATGCAGGGTGTAGCAGTGATAAGTCATGGTGAACAACGCTCCTTTGTGCAGTCGGCTGGTGCGGCACCTTAGTCCACATGCCCCCCCCCCCCCCCCCCATTTTGTTTTACTACCACTTCTTTTTTTTACAGCTGGCTAGTTTCCCCTGGATCGTTTCCGTCCGCACAGCGGTAGCTGTTTAAAGTGTTGTGTTTGCCGGTTGTCTGCTTGCCGCCGTCGCTCATAGATCGCGGCAACCTTTCCAGCCTTTCCACTCTGGCTTGCCGACTTGCGGACGGCCATTACTTCATTCCCACCATAGTACAGCTTCGCTGGTCTTCCTTCTTCACCAGAGTGGAAAGGCTGAAAGTTTTTTTTTTGGTTCAGTACTGTTCCAAAGGACACCCGATCAAACAGTTGTAATTTACCACAGGTGCATGGCAGCTTAGCAGCATTTACTAAAAACACCCTCGCACAAAATTGTGGCAGTTTGTTTCGACCTCTCTCCCAATTGGCAACGAGATGTTTCGGTGGCTCCCTCTTATGCTTTCTATCTGTGGCGTACTACGACCATGTCACGGCCTCGGAGGTTCTTGACAGGCAAAGCTCTCCTCCGGCCCTTCCGAACGCTCGTTTGCCCAACAGAAGAAGCATATAGAGCAGCTTCTCCAGAGACGGTGCTGATAGAGAGCCGGCATCAGCATCTCAAACATTAAATGTGTGCCTGCGGTATAGAGTTCATATTTCTTTAATCATTGCAAAGTTTGAGGCGTGCAAACGCGTTGAGACGTGACATAATTGCCGCTTAGCTCGAGCGCTGTAAAGCGCTGGATATCCTGACTTATCCAAGTACTGCCGTCGTTTGATCGTGCCACGGGAGCTCCTATTGGATGGCGGTGATGCGTTGCCATTTTTGGCTCGTGGCGCATCCCACATCCAGACGAGCACGCTCCTATTGGTCTGCTGTGGCCGCCGGTGATGCGCCGCCATATGCGAGCACGCTTCTATTGGTCTACTGTAGGGGCCGGCTCCGCGCTGCCGCAACAAACTAGATTGGCGGCGACGCTTCCCCATCACTTCTGCTACCCAGAAGGGGTCCCAAAACATCAATAGTTGAGAACCACTGGGATAGTTTCTTTCATCTTAGGTCAGACCACGGTCGAAGGCTCAAACACATACAACCATAAACACACATACTAAAAGTGCAAGTCATGGGACATTCGCTGCACTTGAATGGTTTAGTCGTGAAAGAGCACATACACGAAGAGGGACGAATGCCATGATATCACACTTTGGTGCTGTTTGGTTGGTCCCATGGGCTCATAGTGTCGGCTGCAGTTTAAATTAAGGTGAAACGAAGTATTGAGATAGCTCGTCAACCATGCTGGCCGGTTAATAAGCTGCCAAGTTGATCGCCGACATCATCTAAATTTCCAGACGATGTTGGCGACGTCAAGAGCTAGAAGTCTCGAAAAAACCTTGCAAAATACTATGATATGGTGGCTACTGGGATAAGACAGAACCAGGGTCTTGTATTCCTGATGAGAACTCTTGATTATCATGTCTGCTGCATGCCTCTGTGTCGCCTCTCAGCAGTGCGTGCACGCTGAGCTTCGCCGCTTTTGCACCGGAGCGCTAGGAGCAGCGACTGACATGGTTAGCGCAGTAGGCTGGGAAATTATACTCAGTACTATTCCAGGTCTACCTTCTTTGGTCTTGATTGAAGGTTGACCTCTAATTTTAAAAAGCTATGCCGAGAATGAGAAAAAATTGGTTCTATATTTGAATAAATACGGTAGTCATGGTAGTTCTCGTGCAGCTGTCGATCGAAAGAGCAGCAAACTTTGACTTCACTCTGGTTCCAATGCCACTAAAGAGCAGTGTTTCTATTAAAGCACAAGTGTAGGTTTTCATAATATTTCTGGGTGGTTGTTTTTGCAATTTATCATATTAGAATCTTGAGTTTCGTAGATTCATAAAACTTGAGGGACACATTTTTATTGATAGACATGTTAGCAGAAATGCTGGTTTTTGGTGGCATTTTATAAACTATCCGGTGTAGAAGTGGGAGAGGAGAGAGGCTTTATCCCAACAGAAGTGCTGTGCTAGGGTCAGTTTTCAGTCATTTTTCAGTGACTCATTGTAAATGGAACCTACTCTGACCAGAGCCTTATTTCTAAAAAGAAGTCTCTGTGTTCCTTTTGCACCCTATCTATTCTTATTACAGAAGGTAACAAGTAATATGCTTCAGTATCAAAGAGGAACCCTCAATCATTATCAAAGATGAACTCCTTTTTCATTTTCGAGCGATGTGCTAACAGATGTTGGCACCTGCTCCGAAACCGTCAGTGGCTGCTCCAAACCAATATTTTGCCTGCTACAGAACATGCTACAAAAGGCAACCGAGTGCCTCTTTATCCGGACAGCTAGCCAAGCAAGCTCAAAGATGATGATTTCTGGCCCTGTAACTATAGTGCCACCGCTCGGCAGAAACAGTCTCGGGCCATCTTTTTCTCTCTGTCAGTCTCTCCCAACAAACGTAATGGCCAAAGGAGAGCTCTGCACGCCAAGAATGTCGGAGGCCATGACCAGGATTATCAATTGCCAGTGACAATTTGGATGATGTGTCTAAAAAGCATGGTGGAAGCTTGGGAGTCATCACGTCCCTAAACCAACACCAACATAGTTCACAGTCTCACACTCCTTTTATCTTCAGTAATAAATGTAGAATTGGTTGCACTCAAGATGTCGTAGTGACCTTTTGGCCAATCGTGGAAGGCCGACCACAGCGATGCCTTTGGTCGCGTGCGTCGCCAATTCGCAACTCCAACGCCCTATAGGTGGCGGGGCGGTAGTTCCAAGATGGCGGAAGAGACGGGGATAGATTCTCCAGGATATCCCGTGCGCCTGCTCGCTGACGCTGTTCAGCGCGTTAAAAATGATTTATTTGTCTACAAATGCGAAACGGTTAGGGAGGGATCATATAACAGGTGACGGAGATGCTGATGCACGTTAGGAAAACGAGCATGCTGTTATTTAAAAGTTGCAGAAACCTCAAAGTGCGAAGCCTTGTGGTGAGCGAGCCGCGTTTTAGGCACCGGCCACGTTACTGTTTGTGGCAGAATATTTTTGAGGGTGATGAAGATATGTTTGCGCTTTGTCTGGCCATTAGTGCTCTAAAAAGAGAGCCGCGATCGGTGACCGTCAAGCTTCGAAGAGCTGCAATACACAGTATTAGTGTCTTCGCGTCACAGCCTCTCAAATCGCTGCTCACCGTCTCGGTTTTAGTGTATTGCAACACGTAATCAAACTGTTCTATGGTTATTTATAAAAAGTTTATTACCGCAGGCTACCGTGCGGTGTAGCGTTACAACCGCAAGCTCGCGCTGCGCCTTTGAAGCACAATTTTCAGTGTGCGCCAGGAGCGTTGCCGCGCTCATTACTCTAAAAAAAAAAAAAAAAAATATGTTGTATTCCTTACGCCCCTTGTCTCATATACGACACTCCAAAACTGCAGTTCGCCGTGCAGGCCACTGACGTCAAACTGACGGCCCCAACTTTTACGAGAGGCTTGATGACGGCGCAATATAAGATATTAAACAGCTAAAGTATGCATCAAAGAGTACCGAAAAACAAAACACAAAACACCGAGGTTTTGCAGTAAGGCCGAGAAAACCCCGATTACTTTCTTTTTTTACAGTCATTTACACTTACTTAAGCTATTTGAATAAGTTGCACCACTCGGCTATCAAGCCGCTCGTGAAAGTTGGTAGCGCCGGTTGAACGTCAGTGCGCTGTACTTCCAACTGAAGTTTAGGGGTGTCGTACGCTATGCAAAAACTGCCCATTACCATAATCGGCGTGTTTAGGGTCTTTATTTATTGCTCTATAAAAAATATTTTAATATACCGTACATTTGTTGCAACGTGTTATTTGCAACATTGCGGTCCCTCTGGTCAAAACTGCGCGTTCTAAGCTCTCGTCACAAACGGCTGGCTAACACAGACGCGCTTAAAATGCTTCGAGCATTTCTTTATTTGCTTTGTAATTACCTGAAAGCAAGTACGGGTATTCTGTCTTTTTTAAAGTGCTTGAATTAAATGGTCATGTTCCTTGTAACGGCCTTAAAACGCGAACCCATTCCCGATTTGTATTGCTCGACATACCGTTGCGCGACGAGTTTTCTCCTACTTATGGCAAAGGATAGACCTTCCGTTCACCGTACTATAGAGTTCTTCATTATTAGCGGGAGCGTTTTCCGTCACGTTGAGCACAGATTGAGCTGGCGGCCACACACAAGACCAGAAATCCGCAGCGTATGCGATACGCGAAAAGTCCCTAATGAAGTTAGACCACCCGGTCCTTTGTGCAAGGCTGTTGCAAGGCGGAACACAATAATTGCTTTTTTAACGCGCTCACTTTTTTCGTTAAAACGGCTTCACGTATCAAGGCCGACAGTCTCTGCCACTGTTTCCGCGCCGCCGTCGCCGCTGCTGTCCCCGCTCCTCTGGTTCTCCGTTCATCCGCGGGAGGGCGAGCGGCGCGCTGGAGTTGCGAATAGCTTGTCACGCAGCGGGCCTTTTTACAGTCTCGGCCGGCGCTTTGTTGGACGAGCTCACGTCGCCGCCCGCTGTGTGCCTCCCGACGCGGTGCTCGTAACCTTGTGCCTTGCTGTTCTCTCCCCCCAAGGTGGCTTTCCAAGACACCTCGGCCATCCACATGCTGTCGGTGGCGTCCCTGAAGGACTTCAATTCAAAGCTGCCGGAAGGCAACGTCGAGGTCACGGAGCGCAACTTTCGCCCCAGTTTCCTCATTGAGGGCTGCAACGCCTATGCCGAGGTTTGTATCCAAATTTGGCCCCCCTGGTTTCGTAGGTGCCTTTTGGAACTTGTGTTGGTCGGTAAATATGTTCCCAGAACCTCGTCAACAATCAGCATGCTTAGGAGACGGTCGGTGCGAGTAAAAAAATGACACAATTTTCACGATGCAATTTTTGTATCTGCTGTTGCCAGGTAGATGCATGTTATGAACTAGGGGCCTACAGAGCTGCCTTGAAAAGCTGGTCACAAAATATCAGCGGCAGCGGCATATTAGAGAGACTTGCAGCAAAAATTGATTCTGTGTGCGATATGCACTGCATACAGAGCCCTAACTTATAGTAGTTTGTGCATCTGCTGTGGACAAAGTACTGACAGTATAATTTTCCTGCAATGTGCCGCATTGATGATAAACTAATATTGTATCACCAAGCGTAAAGTTTCAAGAGAATCGCCACAATCGGGCTTCTTCTTAATCGGATCGGCAAATCTACGGACCAATGCCGTTCTCATGAACCGGTGACTTGGGTTTGGTAGGATTGTCCTAGCCACGCTCTGAGAGATGGGAAAAGCCAGCTGTTAATGCTCAGGTTAGTTGTGCCCTGCAACGCCATATCTCATTTGAAAATTGCAAACAAGGGTCCTGTCCTTCGGTTTTCCTGCTGCATGAAAACACAGGTTGTGGGTCTGCATTTTGCTGCCGCTGGCTCGGGCTCTTAGTTTCGAGCTCTATTGATCGCAGTGTGACTGAACTCTCTTCAAAATTTAAAGTGCTGAAATTGGATTATATGCTCAAAATGCTATTACGATTGAAGCCACTAGCAACATGAAGAAGGTTTTTGTCTAGGGAACAGTAAAGTAAGAAATATTATAAAATACAGATAGTTTCTGCCACCGTTCTGAGGGTAGCGTCTTGCATTTCTTGATCGACAGTGGGTGCTGTTTTGTTAGCCTTCTGTAATACGGCATTAGGGAGTCTAGTCCTCGAACCAAGGTTGTGTCTATGCGGAGTGCAAGTTTTTCTGCTTCTTGCACAGGGGTTGTGATGATGTCAGAACGCCGAGCTCTTATTGACTGATTGAAAAACATAGTGGGTAGACCTCAAGGCATCTAGAATTGAGGTATACCCACTATCAATCAAAGCCAATTGGGGCTCGGCGTCGTTCTGACGTCACTGCCACTCCTGCGCAAGAAGCAGACCCAGGCGAAAATCAGTCCACTTCCAGCTGAATTATGGAACTGGAAATGAGGCAATCCAGCTGGATTCCAGTTGGGTCCAGCCTGGGTCCAGCTGGATTCCAGTTGGGTCCAGCTGGAATCCAGCTGGACTGCCTCATTTCCAGTTCCATAATCCAGCTGGAAGTGGAGTGATTTTTGCCTGGGGAAGAATTGCTCTCCGCATTGGTGCTGAGCATGTGCCTATGGTGGCATCTGCTGGTGGTTGATGAAGGGAGGAAGCGAATGCTACAAGCCGCCAAGCTCTCCACCGTTGAACGAACTCGTCTGCAATGACCACCGCTGAGGGGCATTGCTATGACCCACAGTTCTAGCAATAACCAGTCAACCGATTGATGAATTGATTTTTGCAGGACCACTGGAGCCGTGCCAGACTGGGAGGTGCGGAAATCGCATTTGTCATGCGTTGTCCCAGGCAAGTGGCCACTATGGAACCTCTCGATTTTCAGAAAAAGAGTGTAAAGACGAGCCTATTTCTGCTTAGATTATGGAGGTGTGATTGGCCAAAATGTTAAATGTTGCATTGCATTCGAGCGTCTTTGGAGTATGCAATGTCCTGGTACGAGAACAGGAACAGAAGATAAAACCAAAAATCTCGGCCTTAGTTTGAATTTACCCAAAACAGCATTAGATGTGCGCATTAGATTTACGCTGCATATCGTTTGCCGCAGGTACAGGCTGCAATGTTGTTAACGCAGTGATGTGATTGCTGCGCCAAACTGCGCCAAGGGGCTAACCCTGCTACATCCTGCTACATTTTGCCAAAATATGGGTAATTTGCACCAAGCCTGCGCCAAAAAACCAATATCGGCCGCTTTTCAAAACCAAAACTATACTGAGTACCGAAATTGAGCATGCGTGTGTTATGTGGTGCAAGCGGTCGCCCGTCACAAAGTACCCTGCATCAATTGTCTATCCGGTCTTGCATGGTTTTCCCGCCGTCTCGCGTTTCGCGCTCTCGTTGTCTTGTGAATCTCGTCTCGCGCCTTTTTTTTAAATATTTTAAACGATAGATGCGGGTGTGTGCGGACGCTTCAACGCTAGCGTGCTGGGTACCAGTCATGCCGTCATCCTGTCAAACGAAACCACATTTTTACGTGGCGGGAGTTACTTTGTGAACTGAAGCACTCGCTCTTGAAAGCAACAGTTGTGGGAAAACTATATTTGGTCACTGCCTTCCAGTCACCGTGGTCGCGCGACGTCGGGTGTTGCTGTACCCACGTCGCTGCAGATATGGCACTTTCTAAAATGAAACAAAGTACCGCCGCATGTTCATCAACATTCCTGTTAGTGTTTAAGTCATATGCTACTACAAAAATCCCTTTTTAACTCGGACTGCTGTGTCAAAGTATTGATCCCTAGGTTTCTCTCGGTGGGCTTTCTTTTGAGGGGAACCCCGGTATGTGAAAAATATGCCGCGAAAGAAAGTTGGGGAAGAGAAGTGAGCTCCCTTACAAAAAATTTGTATCTGGCCAGATCTGAAGATTTCAGATATGGCACATAGCAAAAATTGGCCACATGATATGGTATATCGTGGCAGATATACCAGGCCGGCGCAGCCGTAGCCTTGGCTATTGTAACGCGCTCCGGGCGCCCGAGCGAGCGAAGGAGCGAGAAAAGAGCGACCGATGAGCGAAAAAAAAAGAGAAAAGTAGGGTGACGTCACGGCGGCGTCAAATATGTTGATCACCCACTCCGGCAACTAGGACGGGTACAGCCGTTAACATCCATGTTTCCTCGGGGCGCTCTTTCTGCGCTCAAGCGTAGGGTTCTTGTTTCCGCCGCCTCAAAACATGGCGTTACAATCGCCGCCTCTACTGCTGCTGCTGCCGGGCCGCCCCTACTTGCCCCTAGATGGCGCAAGTTGTCCTGTCGCGTCTGGAACACTGGTGGAAGAAAATTTAAAGCAGATAACTTATAGGCTTTTTTGGCTAGGGCACAAAGACTCTTCGAGCTCGCCTAGTATAAAGGGAAAAGCCGCATCATCATCATCATCATCATCATCATCATCATCACCATCGTCCTAGGCGGCTGGTTCGCCGCCACTCCCCCCCCTCCCCCATTTGCTTGCCTGGTTTCATTTCTCCCCGATTTCCTTCTCGTCTTCTGGGGCTTTTATTTTATTGTTTTCCATAAACCACAGAGTGCAACTTCAGAGAAGCTGCTCCTCAAGTGGGTAGGAGGCAAGGAGCGCACATTTTACTTTTCATGCATCCTTTATTATTTACACAGATCTCATGCATAAAATGGAAGATCTATACAGATAATAAAATTTACGGAACAATAAAACAGATGGCACGAGAAACACATACTAAGAGCACAATCAAAGAAATATACATTTATGAAAGATATCGCACCACCACAGTTTTGATCAGCAGAAACTTCAATGTTTTGTAGACAAAAAATATTATTTGTTTTGTTACTCAGCTGATAGGTGACTTGTTTTACGGTTTCTATGCTTTTCTATCAGCTGCAGACCTTTTCAAATGAGGGTTTTGCAGATCTCTTCTTTTAAAAGGCGTAAATTCACCAGGGTTTATAGCAGAACATCTGGAGGAACTTCTAGCCGACTGCTGGACAGAGAAGGTCTCCGACTGTTCTGTCATGAAAGGACTAAGATTCTTCATCACATCAGCCTTGTATACCAGATTGAAAATGCACGCTAGAAAGCACTCAAGCTTGCCCACAAAAATAAGACAAGGGTCTGTGGGCAAAAAGAGAGCACCAAAAATGCCTGTGTCGTCCTGTGCGCTTAGCGCGTGGTACGGTTCGATCTGCCTGCGAATTTCGGGTGCAACGTCGCTCATACGTAAGAAAAAACGAAAACAAATGTGTGTTAAGTGCTGTGTTCACGGGGTTTCTGCCGCACGAGACTGAAAATCGCAACCAGGATCGCACATGAAATGGGCTTGAAACGAAAGCGACGAAAAACAAAACTTTACCTCTCGCTGCGGAACTCCTTTGGGAATAGAAAGAACGACAAGACTTTCGACTTGCTGGAGTTCCCGCGCCACTTCGCAGCGCAGTAGCGTCAAGGTATCGTCTTCCGAGAGCACCAGAACTTTCGAAGTCAAATTAGCGCGGACCGAGCGAACACCACGTTTTCCGCGGAACACTTGGAGCTGACGATCACGCTCATCGGATGTCGGCGACCGTTGCACCAGTTGCGCCGTTGGCATGGCCACAGTGTGGGCATGGCCACCGGCCCGGCGGCAATGTCGATCGTAACGCCATATTTTGAGGCGGTGGAAACAAGAACCCTACGCTTGAGCGCAGAAAGAGCGCCCCAAAGTAACACGGATGTTAACGGCTGTACCTGTCCTAGTCGCCGGAGAGGGTGATCAACATATTTGACGTCATCGTGACGTCACCCTGACTCTTGGCGGCCTCTACCGAGCTTTCCTTGAACGCCGCTAGCTGCGTTAGCCTGGATATACCTGATGTGGTATATCTGCCACATAGTAATCCCTCGTTATAACGAAATCGCTTTTTACGAATTATCGCATTTTTCGAAGTTTGACACGGTCCCGATCGCAACGCATGCATTTTGAACCGGATTATTCAAAGTGTATGGACGGCTGGACATGCTTATTACGAAGGTCGATCCTCGCGAATTATCGCATTTTTCGAAGTTTGATGCGGTCCCGATCCCAATGCATGCATTTTGGACCGGATTATTCTAAGTGTATCGACGGCCGGACATGCTTGATACGAAGGACGATCCGCCGAAAGTACAGTATGTAAGCCAGCGCAACCCTTCCAACATGTGCGCAAACAGCCATTAGCTGCGAAATGTATATCGTCTTTTGCCGCTATAAATGCGCGAGGAGCGCGGAGCACGTGCCTTGCATGCGGAGTGTCTGTCGCGCCCACCTCTTTGGAGCCCCGACGCACCTGCCCCTCGATTCCGACTTGTCAACTCAAGGGAGCAAAGAAGGCGGGAGATCGCCACCTCGGGAGCTCTGTGCGCGCGGTGCGCGCAGAGGAATACGGCAGCGTCGGCAGCATGTTGAGCGACAGTTCCGACCGTTCCGACCATGGTTCCGACACTTCACACGGTGCCCGCGGCCCGGCGCTCGTCGGAATCAAGTCAGGGAAGCGCATCCCCTGCCGGCGCCCACCTCTTTGGAAGCACCGTCACCGTCCCAAGTTATCTATATATAAAAAAAAAAAAAAGATAACTTCCTCTTACTAAAACCGTTTAGTACAGCCAAAGCTACAGGGGAGAGAGCGTATGCTCTCCTCTCCGCTGTAGCTTTGGCTGTACTTACGACGCACGCGATGCACGTGTTTGCCAGCTTGAGTCGACGCTGCATTTACAAATCGCGTGCGCGTCGAGACAGCGTTGGAAGCGTCTTTGATATCGTGTTCTGCGTTGCTCAGGCACCTCAGTCCGTCTGCCGCGTGTAACCTGCTTCACTGAAACCTGCGCGGAAGTGTTTGACCCTGGAACAGAAGAACTGGAGAAAGGTGGTCGACCGAAGAAGTTGGAAGTTTCGAAAGAATTCAACATCCCGGCATCGACGCTGTCGACGGCGTTTCCCGCGCGCGCGTGCTTGGTGCGCCAGCGGATGACAGAACCGTGCACGAGATCGTCGGTGCAACTCCCGAAGACGACTTCGACTCCTTTGCGCTTGTGGACGCGGACATCTCGGTTGTCGCTCCCGTCACGGATGCCGAGATCGTGGGCCTCGTGTGTGGCTAGGGCGAAGACGAAGAGCCGTTGCATGAGGAACTCCGAGAGGTACCCACGACTGGAGAAACGCGAAACATGCTTCGTCTTCGCAACAAGGTGAAGTGCGGCAGCGGCGATGACAGCCTCATGCAGTGCTTGAGGCAGTTGGAGGAGGGTTTTTTAATGCCTGCAAAAACGCCCGGCAAACTGATCGCCCGTCTTTTTTCATGTTTCAGTAAGCCTGGATAATAAGCAAGATTTGTTTCATTGAATATATATTTGTAAAAGCCTTCCACACTGTTCCTGTGTACTTTCAAGGTTACTGTTACTCTTTTTGTGGCTCCCGCGTTTTTATCGAATTACCGCTTTTATCGAATTTTTTCGCCGTCCCGTTGACTTCGTTATAACGAGGGATTACTGTATACCCTCATAATGCCAGATATTGTCTGATATTCCTGGCCAGATAGGGAAATCCCAGATATGGCTAAGTATGAAAATTTCAGATCTGGCTAGGCATATAAAAAAAAAGCACACAAGCCTGAAATCAGCATTTTATATATTTGTATTGCCTACAATAGACCATTTTCTAAATTCCCCAAGTACCCCGGCTCGGGGTACTTGGGGAATTTAGCAAAGTCTAATGTTAACACTTCGAAATAATTCAGCTACATTGAAATTCTCGTGAAAATTAGCACAAATAGGCCCAGACTTAAGCTTGCCAAAGCTGAAGTTTGGGATTATTTGTGCTAATATTTTGCTTGTGAACGATGAGTCATTTACAGTTTGCTAACAGAGCACTATTTTATTACTTTTTGTTTTACTTTTTTATATATTAAAGACCGGCCGCCATATCAGGCTGTATATACGCCAGATAACGAAGTACATACCTCAGATAAGGCTATATATATATGCCAGATAAGGCTGTATATATTCCAGATAAGGCTTTATAATCGCCAGATAAGACTGTATATATGCCAGATAAGGCTGATGTAGGCCGTATATAATCATATAATGTTTGAGATGGCTAGATATGCCCCAGATATAATATTTTCATACGGGCTAAAGCAAAGAAGGCAATGTCTGCACGCTGAACCCGCACCAGCGCGCTTGTTTGTGTCGAGTTCTGTCGTTGCACACAGCGCTGGAAGAACTTCTTGACCCTGGCTCGCAATGTCTTGCATCAATGCACTCAGATTCTTTTTTTTGATGTGTGTGTGTTTAGCTTGTGCCTTATTTGCCGGCCTGGCAAGCACGCTCCGCTGGACTATTTTGTGTCGTATGTTCGACAGTTACATTTTGCATACAATTTTGGGAATTAATTGGCGACCGAGCGGACTGGCATGGTTTCGATCGAACAGCCGTTATCTCCACATGCGCAACGAAGCACGC
Organism: Ixodes persulcatus; assembly: GCA_013358835.2. Classification (NCBI taxonomy): domain Eukaryota; kingdom Metazoa; phylum Arthropoda; class Arachnida; order Ixodida; family Ixodidae; genus Ixodes; species Ixodes persulcatus. The sequence continues at coordinate 30,431 of JABSTQ010002011.1, forward strand.
GCAACTGCAAGCCTGCCAAGGTTGTCCTCACGTGCACGCGAACATGATTGCACGACACAGGCACCAGCCGGGACGCTTGCAATCCATTGTTTTACATTTGCTTACTTTTGACGAAAATCTGGCACGTCGGGAACCAGTAAAACGGTGGCAAGCAGTTTTTCGGAATTGCTCGGCAGTGCCTACAGCACTGTACACTAGTGGGATCTCTCAGCAGTAAAAACCCAAGCAGTGAGTTCCGTCCCAACATGTGACATCAGAACACAACACAAAGTGCCCTTCGTTTATACAGCACTTAAAACAAATATGTTTATTTTTCTAAGAATGTCTGCTCCAAAAGCCACTTTTTCTGCTCTGAAACACTGTCTTGGTTGTTCCAAAGGCCACATTTGCTGCTTCAAAACACTGTTTTGGCTGCACCGAAATGTGCTCCAAAATGGCTTAGGCCAATCACATCACTGTTAACGCAAACAATTGATTACTGGTTTTTTCGGCTTTTCTTTTTGAATTGAAAGATTATCATCTAAACCAGGGATCTCCAAACTTTTTGGCTGAGGGGCCGAATCAGGAGTCTATTGCTGTCTCTATGGCCGGAAAATAAACAAGTAAATATAAACGAGGAAAAACTAAATAAATGACCTTAGATAAGCATAGAAATACAAAGTTAAAAGTTAGAAACAATAAAGGTGGATGAATACATATACTTTATTTTAAAATTCAGTATTTAGCTATGAAAACCTACCAGGCAAAAATCAAAGCGCATATAGTAGGAACTTTGGCATGTTCACACAGGGCAGAGGATATATATGACATAAGGCTGTAAGCACAATATACATGGAAATGCAAAGGAACTTGAACATATGCAGTTACACTTATATAAAACGGGGGAGACCTCTGCGGTTTCGATTTTGACCCATGCGCCAGGGTTTAGAGACCCCTGGTCTAAACTATTAGTCTGGTATAAAGTGCTTGTTTAGGGAACCAGCTGAACCACTACACGCAAACACATGAATATATCTTGTTTGAGCAAAAGGTGATTAAGCACCGATCAGATGTCGATCAGGTGTCTCCTATTAGCACTAATTGTGTCGCACAGTGTACAACTGCTCCTAAAGTGTCTGTTGTGTGGGATTTATAGAAAGATGTCTTAGCCTGAAATTGCTTCTGAACAGCAGTCAGTTTATTTGTATGTTGTAATTTTTCTTGTATTCCATATAGAAGCCAAGAGGTTTCAAGCTTTAGGTGTTGTTGTGGCATTCATAAGTCTCTAGGTTGGTCTCTGCGTCCAGCGCAAAGAGAAAATTAAATAGGTCACTCCTAAGCAACCTATGTTTATCAGCTCCTTCAGTCAAAAAGCTAAGAGCCGCATTTATTGTGGATGCCTTGCTCCCAGAGCATGATACCCGGGATACTAAGTGAAAGAGTTAGTGATAGCGTAATATTTCAGCAGTTTGAGAGCTTATGGGAGGTGGGAACGTTTCATGCTACGTTGAGTAGCTTTTTGTCCTGTCTTCTTCTCCATGAATTGGGAGTAAATATAAATTGAATTGAATTGAATATTTATGCCCCTTGGAGGCATAAGGGGTGCATATTTAGATTGTCTTCATTGCACAGTTGTCCTAATTGTCTTTTCAATTGCACTGACTCCTAACACTGTTATCTTCTTATGATAGGTGCATTCTTACTACAGTTGACCCGAGCACTGGAACCAAGGCAGTGGAACCGCTGAAAACACTCCGGACGTAAGTAGGGGTGTCGTAGCAATTGCTGTCTGTTCTGGAGATAACAGGAAATGTGCTGAGATGTAAATTTAAGACTTGTGTTTCAGGAGAAAATGTGCTGCATGAACAGAAAATTCTTCCTTTATTTGAATTTGTTCCACAGGGCCTAAAGGAGTTTCTACAAATCATTTATTTGTACGTGTTCGTGGCTGATCACTTATTGGGGTATATCCCCAGCTAATTAGTTTTCTTTAAATTTCCAAATCCTGAAATGAGCCAATTGATTCTCTCCGCCCGTCATTCTACGCTGACAGTAAGTGTCGGGAACTTTGATAAGCTTTTAACATGCGAATCGGTCACGCATGAATGTAATTTAGATTTTGTTTAAGATGCTTAAAGCTCGTAGATTGAGTTACGACCATAGATGAGGATCTCAAAAAAGCACTTTAGTGCCCCTTTAACACAAGTAAGGGCAAACATAAATTATTTTATTTGAAAGTGTGGCAAATATTTAGGATTTGCCGAAAAATAGACCATCGTGCCTCGTTACTGTTCACCGAAAGGAAGTGTAAAGTCTACAGGCTCTAAGAATCCTGTAAACCCAAAGTTCCACTCATGGGCGGCCGATTTCCCTATTAAAAAATGTAATCAAAGATCGTGACGCGCCCCTCTTTCTGTGCCTTGAAGCAGACTCCAGGGGGTGCCAACAGACGGCATTTGCAATGTTTGCTGTTTTACGTCTCCTAACACCCAAAGATTAGACGTTTTTGTCAAGATATAGTGCACAACGCGCCTAAAAAGAGCAATAATGGTAACGTTTGGAATCTCCACGCAATTAACCATTACTTCGGAGAATCATCCTCAGGGACCCGAGGATGATTCTCCGAAGAGAAAATAGTGCCAGTGAATTTCTATTGCTGTGAATTTACAGGACGTCTTGCCATCAATAATGTTTATTGACTGAAGCTCGACAAGCAGTATGCCAACAAAAACAAGTTTCTACAAAAATGCACTTCTTTAATTGCACAAGTCAGCACCTGGATATCTGCAAAGACAGTATTTATGCAGTCACTGTTATGTTCTATGACCTTTAAAACAGTACCTGGTTTATACTCTTTGGAAAAGACACATTAAAATGCAGAGCTGGGAAGGATCCTAGTGAATGCAGTAATGCCTTCTCAGTAAGACTTTGGATAGCCTCAATTGCTAGTAAAGCTCGATGCATGCTCCAAGCTTACTTGTTTGCTGCGTTACATTTATGTGTAGACACGGCACTTTCTCGTTTCCCCTTCACAGATACCGGGTCGACAGGTCGGCGCGTGGGAAGGAAAAGTACAAGATGTATCCGTTGTTCGGGGTGTGCCAGTATGTTGTGAAGGACGGTAGCGTCAGTGTGGGAGACGAGATATACGCCGTTGCGTCCACAAGACCTCTTCTCTGAAACCTCGGCGTTGTCATCAAACCACCGCTGCTCTTTGTGCAACGCGTTTTTGAAGAAAACATATTTTGGTTGATTACACACTCTGAAATGAATCTCGGGCATATTTATGATGTCTTTCACTACTGCAGGCCATAATAATCAAAGTGCCATATTTTTTAATCTGAGTGTCCCATCTGTAAGCCAATTTACCGTAACCCAAGTTGCCATCAATCTAATTCATGAGCCAACAAATTTAGTTCAAGTCATCGTAAGTTTAATCCCAGTGCTGTTGATCTGAATCTAAGAGTTGCTCAATTTAGTTTGTTTGTATGGTTGTGAATATACAATGATGGCTGCTAATCTGTTTTGAGACCTCTAAAGTGCTAAAAATCATGACATGACACTTTTGCTGTATATCCACGGTTCGTAAAGTTCTTCCATTGAATTTTTATGGCATTTTTAGACAATACAATAAAATGCACAAGCCTGAATGAGGGTAATGTTTTGCCAGTTTTCAAATACGTAACTTTCATTAAAATCATTTAGAGCGTTTCAATTTACTAGTATTGGCTATTACCAATTTGATTACTGAGACCATCATGGACTGTTACCGTCACTCTTAGGTTTTAGCTGAATCTCTGGACATTTCCCTGTATACACGAGTGAACAAACTGTTTCAGAAGAGCTTAAACTCTGAACATTTGTGGGTTTGGAATATTTGCATTTCAATTATGTTTGTCACATTTAATTTCATGGAAATGTTCTTAGGACAGCAAGTTGCTCGGCTTCGAGCCACGCATAGTTCATGACAGGTTGCCTGCAGTTGCAGATATAGAGATCTGATTGCTGCACCACTTGTGCCAAAATAGCCTGCTGCATTTCACCTCAAAGTGAAGAATGTGCACCCACATTGCACCAAAAGTTAGTTTCAATTGCAAAACTACTATACAACCCTGTGCCCCGATACAACACCGGTTTGTCACGATAAGTAAAATTGTACAAATTAAAAAAAAAATGTTGCTTTGAATAACATACTCTTTAATTTTTACTGCACTAACAGCGGAATGAGCTCCCTTGAGTTTAGTGCTCCGTCAAGGTTAGCGAGCTCTGTTGAGCCTGCTTCTCACCGTGCACTGGTGCGCTGCGGAGAAGCGACATCCGCAGAGTGGAGATGGTGGCGGTCCATCGGCCTGCCAAGTCGCCGATAAGACAACGACGTTACTCGTCGATACGAGCCCGGCGGTACGAGAGAATAAACGGAACGTTTGCACCTAAGCTCGGAGTCGGTCTCAACATCTCTTCCATCCTCAACATTGAAAGCGCTACGGACATCACAATCTTGCGTTTCTTTCAAGCGCTTGGAGCATCTTGCTTCTGCAGAGCAGTCAATCCCTGCCCCTGTTCGTTCTGATGTGAATGAGCATTGTATTGGCTTGTGGTTATGTATCACTACTGCGTGATGCACGTTCAAGACCCCAGGCTAGCGGTTGTACTGCACTGGCTAAATTTCTCATCTACAGCTGGGAGACAAGTCGCCCATTGAGGCAGACTAAGTTCTAGGCTGTATAAATATACACACACCCCACTTTTTTTCTTTCTACAATGCAGCTTGGTGCTTAGGGGGAAAACACTTTTCCGGGGCAAGATCGTGCATGCGAACCCATCGGGCATTTAAAAAGAAAAAGAAAATAGGGCTGTTTCTGCGGTGCTTTGCGGCAGAGTTCTGCGACTGTCATATTCTGCCGATTTAATTGAGACGAACTTCGTTCCCTCACTTAGCCCTCGGTCGTAGCTGAATGAGGCCACCTTACTTCTCTGTCGCTAGCCAAACGCCGCTCTCTTACGAGGCATGGTGAAGACAACTTTTTTTTTTTTGGGAGGTAGTGTGAAGATCAGAACATTTTCAGCAAGCGTATGTATGGCCACACTTTCGAAAGGTTATTATAGTACATAGTACTCGTGACAGATATCCTAAATACATTGCGGGATCTGACTTGGAATATGTGGAGAGGAAGGGGACATCTTGGGCCCAAGGTTTAATAGTGACAAGTCTTGAGTAAGGACAAAAAAACCCTGAGAATACAAGATCTTGTAATAGACCATGTAGAAAAATACAAATATCTGGAGGTATGGCCCAATGAGTGAAGGAAATATCTAGAAAAATAAAGAAAAATATAAATAAGAAAGAGAAAATAAATGCAGCTAGTATGAAACTGGAGGCACGGTGGAATTAGATTAGATATGAAGTGGTCGGGTGTACATGGAAAGGAGTGGCGGTGTCTAGACTATTCTTTGGCAATGGGGTACTGTGCATGAGGCCGGAAGTTTAATCAGGATTGGAAATTCGACAAAGGAGGGTGAGCAGATTGGAACTGTGAGTGTACGGGAACACACCTAAACAGAAGGTATGGGGGACATGGACTGGTTGTCCTTTGAGAGCAGAGGGGCAACTATTAATCTGAAGTTTGAACCAAGGTAAAATAAATGGAGGACGTGCGGTAGGCACTGGAGTGTATTCGAGCATTTATACATAAAGCATTTAAACACGAAATAAACGAACCGAACCCAAAAGCTGACATTTGAAATACATACGTACTAGGGACTGGGCTGAGCAGACTAGTTCGACGGAAAAAAGGGTAAAAGAAACGGGAAGGAAAATGTGGGAGGAGAGAGTGCAAGATAAATCGGCTCGCACGACAGCGGCAACCAGACAACCGGCAAGCTGGTTGTCAGGTTGCCACCGTTGCTCATAGATGGCGGTAGCTGTCCAGAGTTTTGTGTCGACATTTGTTTGCCCGCAGACACGATACTGGGGAAACTAGCCCTTAACAGGTCGGTTGTAATATGTATTTCACAGCGTCTACCTTACACGCTGTATAGTTTGCTTCATCTTGGGTCGGAGCGCAGTCGAAGGTTCAAACATACTAAAAGTGCAAGTCTAGGAGCATTCGCTGCACTTGGTTGGTTTAGTTGACGAAAGAGCGCACACGGATAGATGACGAATGCCGTGGCTACAGTGTACCATGGCACTTGCACCGCTCGCTTCAACCTTCACAATCTCCCACCAGCGTGCGTGCGTCGAGCTTCACCGCTTTACATTGAAGTGCTAGGAGCAGCGGCTGGCATGGGGGAGCGCATGGGTTAGCGAGATTGGCTCAAAAAGTATGCTCATCACTATTACAGATCACCCTTCTCTGGTACTGACTGCAGGCTTGACCTCTAATTTTAAAAAGCTGTGCCGAAAAAGGAGAAAAAAACGTGGGTGCATATTTGACTAAATACCTTAGTCAAGCTAGTTCCCTTCAGCCATCAATCGTAGGGGCAGCGAACTTGGACTCGACTCTGGTTTGAATGCCGCTAAAGCGCAATGTCACTTTTAAAGCACAAATGTACTAGGTTTTCATATTTGCGGGTGGTTGTTTTTGCTGTTTATGAAATAAGAAACGAGTTTGGTATTCATAAACTTTGGTGTAAAAGAGTGAGGGTGAGAGGAGCCTTATCTTTGGTGTAAAAGAGGGAAAGTGAGAAGCTTTATCTCAGGGGTGGCCAGGCTGACCCGGCTCAAGAGTCGCAAACAAAACCACGAAGTTTCTAAGAGCGGAGGGGGGGGGCAAACTTTTGTTCAGGGCAATAAACGAAACTCAAACTATACTTTCAATCTATCCTAGTCAAAAGTAGTCCAGCTGTACGCAAGGTAGCAGTAGCACAAGAATACCAAACTGCAACCTGTCTCAATTTCTCTTTTTGGGGAAGTGCTCGTGTGACCGGGAGGGAGGCGGGGGAGGGGGGGGGAAGGGGGTGGGTGCGAAAGGGAGAGAACCGCAAGCCGCACTTTCACACGCGAAGAGCCGCAGCTTGGCCACCCCTGCTTTATCTCAACTCAAGTGTTGCACTAGGCTTCATTTTAATAAATTTTTTTTAAGTATCCATTGTAAATTGAACTTACTCTGACCTGAGCCTCATTTCTAAAGAAGGCTACATTTTCGTTTTTGTGTCCTATCCATTCTTACTACCAAAGATAAAAGTACCATGCTTCAGTATCAAAAAGGAACTCAATCATTATGAGATATATGAACTCATTTAGCAATGCAATCTCATTTTCATGTTCAAGTGACGGGCTAACAGTGTCTGCTCCAAAAACGCCAGTCGCTGCTCCAAACCAACATTTTGCCAGCTACAAAAGGTCCAATGCCGCTTCCATCACTGTCGTCGTCTTTGTGCGCTCAGCTATCACCGACTAAACCAATCGCACACGGTGAAGCTGCCGTCGCTGCGCGTTTAAAGCGATAGCTTTACGGGTGACACTTTGCGGGGATTTTAGTGTTGGCGTTTCTTGTCTGTCATCACCGCGGCGATGAAAGAAACCCTTCTCTCCCCTCATGGCTCGAGGAGAGAGAAGTCGGGTGTTTGCATTACCCGCGCTGTGCCAAGAGGAAGCCCCGACGACCCGTCAATAACTGCGCGACGACGAGGAAGCGTTGGCTTGGGGGAGCATCTTTCCTCGTCGTCTGCTAACAGTAACTTCAAAACAGGTGTTTCAAACATTACTCTCATTATACAAAATTCCACTTTGGCAGCGTGTTCGATTTCGCAATAACATCTCTACTTCTCGAACCCTACTCGAAACAAAATATGTTCTGCCAAGACTCGTCGCCTTGCACCCGCTTTCTCCTCTCTGCTCATCGCTGAACATTGACATTACCCCCTCCCCTCACTACACGACAACACCGGCAAAACCTGCGCCTTCACTTGCATTGCCACTGCCACAGACTCTTCCTAATTGTGCCACCGCGCCAAGGCCGTGCTCTGTCCCAGGAGCAAGCGCGGAGGGAACTGCTGGCTTCAGCAACTCACGACCGGCTACACGCCCACACGGCGACGCAAGGATCCCATGGTACAACAGCGCGAAGCGGAGGCGCTTACACGGCAACCTCAGGAACTCAAGGTGTACAAACGTGGTACAGCTATTGCTTTTACTTCTTCGCACACTGCAACGAAAAAGGCACCCTTTTTTATATCAAATGAATTTCTTAGTTGCCACTTCTTTGTAGGTTATGTAAGTACTTATAACTGCAAGTTATGCAGTAGAACCCCTTTATAGTTAACCTGTCAGGACCGGGCAGTAATTTTGCTATATCAGGAACACTAACAATAACTTATTGAAGCTATAAAAAGGAAGTGGAAATGAATAAAACATTGATTAGTCCAAAAACAAATAAAACTATAAAAGTATCACTTATGTTGCAGTAAAGAATGCAGTTATATCAGTTTGTTTTGTAGGGGCTTTGTACTTCGCAAGTTAGCTCTCGAGGCTTGCCCGGTAGCATCTGCTGTATTTAGAGCCCCCCCGACTGTCCAAAGCCAACAAGAGTTCACGTCTTGTAGGCGAAGTTTCAGGTTCTACCTCTAGGCAGCGCTTGCTCGGTCCATCATTCAACGGTCGCGTTAGAACGTCGTGCCTTTGTTGCCCGACTTCCGATGAAGACCGACAAAGTTCCCCGCCTTGAAACGTTCAGACCATCCCAGACCATCCATTTGACGCCACGAAGTCTTTTGCCCTCAAAACAGATTCATTGACTGGCACGTCTGCAGAGCGCACTTGTTGAAACCATTCAAGCAGTGCTGTGTCAACGTTTTTGTTTTTGGAGCTTCGGAGATTTTTGCAGTGTTCACTGTTTATATTGGTGATTATGTCTTCAATACGCCTCCCATTTTCCACCAAACCCAACACCTTTGCCACAGAAACGCCGAATTGGTCCGTAACTTGCCTTTTTTTCCAGTCGTTACCTGCTTTCTGAACGAACATAGTTCACTTACGATGCGGATGAGTTGTGACGCGCAATTCAGTCCCGAACACCCCAAACAAAGCGACAGCTTCTCGGTTTCAAAAGGCCTATTGTTCGACGTGGCAGACGATTGCGGGCCCCCGAGAATGGAAACAATCGAGAGCAGCTGCAGCACCACTGACGCTCCCTCAGAAAGCTATCATCGTACAACGTAGCGCTCTAGCCTGTAGCGCTTTGGTAGTTAATACACACTTTGAGAGTTTCTAGGAGCTGATCTGCACCTATCTCACCAAGAAAGTATGCTGTTGCAAGGAAAAAACACTTCATTGGTACCACCGTGTTTCACTATAACCAGTATCCAAGTTTTATATCAAAATTTTGAGCCATAGAGCAAATGCCCTTCCTTTCACTCTAACAGCAGGGTTTTACTACATGCAGAGTTACTATACCGGGGTTCTACCGTGTAGCGACGTTGGCACTGGATGATTGGAAGCTTGCGAGAAACAAACCTCAAAGGCAATCACAAGTGACTAGCTGTGACCAGGTGCTCCCGCTGCGAGCACTCGCTCAGCCAAGGTGTGGTGCTACAGTGCTATCCACTTATAAGTTAAAATGACACCACTTATAACAATCACTTTCTAGAGGAACATGCGTTTTTGCCTGGGATATCTGTAGGTATGACGTCACTGACACAGCCACATCACAAGCGCTTCAGCTATGCCGCTAGGGCACCACTGTATATAAGGACAAGCGATGAAGGAAGTAAAAGTTGTTGTCCACGTCGGTACGCGAGCATGAGTTACATGGTGTCAGAAGTGATTCGAACTGTGTATCGTGTGAAAGTGGTATGATAAGACGCGGCGTGTGACTCAGCAACTACCTGCAGTGTATATAAACGATAACGCAATAAACACCGGCTCAGTTGAGCTGCCCGGCACAGAACATTGTGTGTCACTACGCAACTGATACATGGTGCCAGAAGTGGGGCGTACTTTGGCGTATTTTGAACGCCATGGAACTACTGAAGCCACCGGACCCGCTTGTTCTATCGGGAAACCTCGAAAGGAACTGGAGCCTTTTTAGGCAGAAGTTTGAACTGTTTCTCAAGGCGACAGCGATTGGTGGCAAGTCGCAATCCACGTCTGCAGCTGCCACATCTGAAGCGGCCACGTCGGCAGTGGTCACAGCTGCAAAGTCGGCGTTGCTGCTCAGCGTTGCTGGGGAAGAGGCCCTGGAAGTATTCAACAACTTCAAGTTCTTGGAGAAGGAAAACCGCGAGGACTACGACACAGTTGTCAAGAAGTTCGAGGAGTACTGTGCACAACAGCAGAACGAAGTCTACGAGAGGTTCGTCTTCCGGTCCAGGACGCAGGGCGAATCGGAGCCGGTCGAGCATTTTCTTCGGGACCTCAGGAAACAAGCCAGGTATTGTCACTTCGAAGAGTCATGCGATTCCTTGATTCGCGACCAGGTTGTTTTTGGCACGAACAGCAAAAAACTGCGAGAAAAGATGCTGCGTGAAAAAGACTTGACCTTGGCTAAAGCAGAGCAAATGTGCAAGGCAGCCGAGGCCAGTGTTCTACACAATGTGGAATGGGCAAAGCAAGAATCGCGAGTGGATTCCGCCACGAGGGAAAATGCAGAAGCACCGGTACATGGAACTCGACAACAAATGCACCCCTGCAAGAAATGTAATCGAGTGCACAAGCCGGGGAACTGTCCAGCATTCGGACGAATTTGTAACGCCTGCAAAAAGAGAAACCATTTCGCAGTTTGTTGCAGATCTGGGACTCAGGTCCGCACGGTGCAAAATGACGTCAATGACGACGATTTCAGTATACTCGACATCAACGCCTGCGGCGTAACTGCTGCGCAACGTGATTGGGTCGTCAAGGCGCAGGTGGCTGGCCAAGAGGTACTGTTCAAGGTCGACACGGGATCGCAAGCCAACCTGCTACCTCACGCTACGTACCGCAAGTTCGGCGGACTGGAGAGCCTGACTCCCAGCAACTCGGTGCTTCGGGCCTACGATGGAGGGCTCATCGGCCACTTGGGCATTACGACCCAGCAGGTCACTCTGAACGGGCGACAGCGCAAAGCTGATTTCTTCGTCGTCAAACAAGGCCATCAGGCGATATTGGGACTACAACTCAGTGAAGGTCTAGGCCTCGTGTCAAGGAGAGTCAACGCAATTAACAGCACCAATCAAGTCGTCCACGCATTCCCGGAACTCTTTAACGGCATGGGATGCGTCCAGCGTGAGTACCACATGGTGCTCGACAAGGACGTTGTTCCGGTCATCCAGCCAGCTCGGCGGGTACCAGTGGCCCTACGGGAACCTCTGCGTGTGGAGCTTGACCGAATGGTGGCCGGCGGAATCATCAAACCAGTAGATGAACCAACCGACTGGGTGAGTCCCCTTGTCATTGTTAGAAAGAAAGATGGCAAACTCAGGCTCTGCATGGATCCAAGACAAGTTAATCAGGCTCTTAAGCGGGAGCACTTTCAACTGCCGAAACGCGAAGACATTGAAGCTGAGCTGGCCGGCGCACGATACTTCAGTCGTCTCGATGCAAACGCGGGGTTCCACCAAATTCCTATAGATAACGCCACCTCTAGGATTTGTACATTCGGAACGCCGTTCGGACGCTATCGTTACCTCCGGCTTCCGTTTGGTATAGCGTCAGCTCCCGAAGTTTTTCAAAAAACGTTAAGCCAAATATTTGAAGCGTTGCCGGGAGTACGAGTCTATATCGACGACATCTTAGTCTGGGGCTCCACTGAAGATCAGCATAACGCACGGCTTCGAGACACGCTGCAGGCTGCGAAGCGCGCCGGCTTGACGTTCAATGCCAGCAAGTGTACGTTCGGTGTGACAGAGCTTTCGTTTTTGGGTGACATTATCAGTCAAGACGGAATAAGTCCAAGCCCTAGCTTAGTCAGCTGCCTACATGAAATGCCGACACCGACGGATAAAGTAGCGGTGCAGAGGATGCTCGGTGTAATCAACTACTTTGGCAAGTATTTAGAACACCTCGCGACAAAGACCTTGCTCTTGCGGGAACTGATTAAGCATGACACGGTGTTCCAATGGACAGACCAGCACGCAAAAGAATGGACCGCCTTATGCGAAGCTCTCAGTACTGCACCGCTTCTCGCTATCTTTGATCCAGCAAAAGCAACAAAGTTATCATGTGACGCGTCAAAGCACGCAGTCGGGGTGGCAATGTTGCAAAATCATGGCGGCAACTGGCGCCCTGTTGCTTACGCATCCAGAGTCTTGACAGGGGCGGAGCAAAGATACGCTCAGATCGAAAAGGAAGCGCTCGCTATTACGTTCGGCTGTGAAAAATTTCATCACTTTGCATACGGTCGGAAGATAACTATCGAGACGGACCACAGCCCGCTCATTGCGATTGCGTCGAAAGGAATCGGAGACATGCCACCGCAATTACAAAGGTTTTTCTTGCGGTTATTGAAGTACGATTACTGTCTGCAGTTCATCCCAGGGAAGCAGCTGGTACTGGCCGACATGCTGTCCCGATCATCACCGACTGATCGCCATGACCACGCCGGCTCTACCGAGGATGTTGAAGTACACGCGGTAGCAGTACTTTCCACCTTTGTCAGTGAAGCGACGCTGAAAAAACTGGCCCGGGAAACGGCGCAGGATCAGGAACTCCAAACCGTCGTTCGGTGTCTGCAATCCAACCAAGAAATTCAAGGTCAGTTGAAATCCTGCACTTGAGAGCTCTCAGTGCTTGAGGGAGTACTTCTGAAGGGTTGCAAGGTCATCGTTCCGAAAAGCATGCGACCAGAGATACTGAAGCGAATTCACGAAGGAATAATCAAGTGCAAAGCAAGAGCAAGGCGCTTGTTCTACTGGCCGGGGCTTAATGCGAACATTGAATCCATGCTACAACAAGAGGCTGAGCCCCTTCTGCTACGCCAAACGCCCAAGCACCCGTGGTATAGAGTGGGTGTCCACCTCTTTCAAGTATGGTGGGGAGTCGTATCTTTGCGTATATGACGCGCAGTCCAACTTTCCCGAGGTGGAAAGACTGCACGACACGACGACACGCACTGTGATTGAAAAGCTTAGTGCAATCTTTGCGAGATTTGGAATTCCCATGGAGGTCTGTTCGGACAACGGCCCTCAGTTTGCGTCATACGAGTTTCACAACTTTGCAGCCCAGTACGATTTTTCCCATATTACATCCAGTCCGCATTTCCCCCGTTCCAACGGGTTGGCCGAGAAGGGCGTTCAAATTGTGAAACGCATCCTGAAAAAAACGAGGGAAACGGGAGGAGACTTTTGGATGGGGCTGTTAAGCTATCGGTCGACTCCGTTGGAGGATGGCCGTTCACCTGCACAACTGTTGCAGGGACGTCAACTTCGAACAACACTTCCAGAGTTCAAGGACGCGCCCGGTGCGCAGGTGAAGAAACATCATCAGCTCGAGGACGAAGGCCGCCTACTCCCAGCACTCAGAGAGGGGCAGGTCATGAGGCTGAGGGACAAGTCCTGGTCCAAGAAAGCCGTGGTGCAGAGACTTGCAGCTCCCAGATCCTACAACGTCGTCACGGAAGATGGCTCTCATCTGCGGCGGAATCGTCAGCACCTGTTGACAACGGGGGAAAGCTTCCAACCAGGATCATCGGAAAGCGACGACTCCTCTGATGAAGACCAAGGAAATGAGCCGGTGCCACAAACGCCACTGCAACGTCATCGGGAATCACCCAGTACTGTGCCCAGGTCACCGACAGTGCATTCAAGGCGTTCCGGTCGGCAGACTCAACCACCCTCTCGGCTCGGGTACGACCGGAACTTTGAGCAAGTGCCGTAGTCTGTGCGTGTTAAGTAACAATATGTTTTTCTAATGTCCTAATGTGTTATAGTTGTAATGTTTCTAAACAACAGAGGATGTATCGTGTGAAAGTGGTATGATAAGACGCGGCGTGTGACTCAGCAACTACGGCGACGCCCCTGCAGTGTATATAAACGATAACACAATAAACACCGGCTCAGTTGAGCTGCCCGGCACAGAACATTGTGTGTCACTACGCAACTGATACAAACTGCTCGCCCAAGTGTCGTAACGCGATAAAAAAGCAACCAGACAATGGCAACAGCACAGAAGCTGGATGCGCTGCCATGTACTAGGCTGCTGCAGCCACCAAAACCCCTGGACACATCCCGAGACATGTGGGGGAGCTGGAAGACGTGGAAATGCGAGTTCTGACTTTTCTACGGCAACGTTCCTCAACCGCCAACCAAAAAAAGTCCAGGCGGCGACCCTGTTAATGATTGTAGGGAAAGATGCAAGAAAAACCTTCAGCACGTTTACATTTGCGAGCGAAAACCAGGAGCAGGACGTAGAAACTATCATTGGGAAGTTCTAGCTTCTATGGCCCGCGGCAAACTTGACCTACAATGAGTTTGTATTTGGTAGAAGGGACCAGAAAGAAGGGGAGCCCTTTAACTAATGGTTGATGGACATTCGTCTCCTAGCAAACAACTGAGAATTTGAGTTGCTAGAAGAACGGCTACTTTAAAGTAGAATAATGCTCAGGATTCTAGACAAGAAACTTCAGCAGAAACTGGTTAAACAAGAACCCGTCCTACACCAAGGCGATGGAAATGTGCAGAGCCTGGGAGCAAGGAGAGGAAAAGTATAAGCAAATACGAAGTGAAGGAAAAACACACGAGATGGAAGTCAACGTGGTTCAAGGAAGCAAGGATCCAAATCAAAAGTGGTTCGCTGCACACAGGAAACAAATTGCAATAAATGCGGAAAACTTATAAACTTCGCTAAAGTCTGCAAAGGATCAGGTACAAAGCCAGGATGCAGAAGCCTTCCACAAAAAGAATTGCATGAAGCTATGGCTAGCAATGACGAGACATTTTATCTAGAAGCAGTGACCGTTGGTGCTGTGTCTGGTGAAGATCTTGGGACAGCTTATTTGAACCTAGAAGGCGTGCCCATCATTTGTAAAATAGACACCGGAGAAAATTGCTCCATGATCTTGAAGGCAACACTATGCAAACTCGCAACAAAGCCAACCAGAAAGTGTAGTGTCATTCTAAACACATTCTTCGACCACACAGAGAGTGACTCTGCAAAAGTCTGCCTCGACCTGCAGTACGAAGGCAAGTGTCAAGTTGGATTCTTTGTAGTGTGCCAAGAGGTCCCAGTTACCCTCAGCGGCAGCGTAACAGAACACCTAGGACTCATTATCCGCGTTGCACGTGTGAGCGGCACGAAACTTTACGAGGCGGCTCATTGTTTTAAAGCTGTTTTCCAGGAACTTAAGGATGTGGTTTATGACATGAAACTACAACCAGGACCCAAGGGCGTCATGAAAGCTGCTAGACGAGTGCCTGTGGCCCTCCAGGACAAAGTCAAGACCGAGCTGGACCGCATGGAAGCTGAGCATGTAACCACAAAGGTAACAGAACCGACCAAATGGCCCAGTCACATGGTTGTTGCCGTAAAAAAAGACAAGGTTAGAATTTGCTTGGACCCATCCAACCTCAATAGATAACTACTACGTGAACCTTTGCCAACATTAGAGGATGTTTCTCCATGTCTGCACGGTGCCAAGTATTTTTCAACCTTAGACGCGTCATCCGGCTCCTGGCAAATAAAGCTGACAGAAGCAAGTTCCTACATCTGTACCATGAGTACTCCCTACGGCAGATGCAGGTTTCTGCGCATGCCGTTCGGGATTTCAATGGCACCAGACGTTTTCCAACGCGCAATGCACAGCGTTCTAGAAGGACTGAAGAATGTGGCAATTATAATGCAATTGAATGCAAAGGTGCAAGCGAGCTGGACAAGAATGACGGAAATAACACCCTTGGTGTTAGACTGGTGGCAGCTGATAAAACCCGTTTGCTCTACTGACGTCTAACCCCTGGTTAGCTCAGTTGGTAGAGCGCTCCACCTGTAATGGAGAGGTCCCGGGTTCGATACCCGGACCAGGCGGATTTTTTTCGGTCGCGCACCAGTCACCTAGTTGCGTTTGGAGATTTGTGTTTGTCCTTTGTCCCTCTTGTTCCCCTTCTCCAGGGAAATATTTTCGTCATTCGTCAAAATGTGGCAGTCGTTATGGATGATATTCTAGTTTGGGGGACTACGAAGCAAGAACACGACGAGAGTCTGAAGAGTCTGCTGCAATGCTGCGTGCAGCACGACCTGAAGTTGAATCTAAAAAGTGTTGTGGTTTTTGCAGGACCATGTGCGATATGTACTTAGGTCCCATTCTGATGACTCCGGGGTTAAGCATAGATCCCGGACGCGTTGAGGACATACTCGCTGTACACAAACCCAGAGAACTTAAGGAACTAAAGTTTTTCTAGCATGACTAACTTTGTGGCCAGGTTTATTTTGAACATGTCAGCGTTCGCGGCACCCGTGTGCGAGCTACTAAACAAAACGCCAGCAATTCAGTTTTGAGGCCTTGAGGAAATGCCTTATCGAGGCACCAGTGCTCATGTATTTTGAACAAGGCAAGCCAATCACGTTCTCGGTACATGCCAGCCCAACTGGCATCGTAGCAGTGATTATTCAGAATAGACACCCCATCGCCTACTTATCCCGCTCCCTCACCGCAACACAACAAAAACATATAGGCCCCGATAGAAAAAGAGATGCTGGCTATACAGAGATCAAGTTGCCTGCTTCTTGCACAGGGGTTCCGGTGACGTCAGAACGACGCCGAGTTCCGATTGGCTTTGATTGTAGGATAGTGGGTAGACCTCAAAGCAAGCTACCTTGAAGTGTGCCCACTATCCTTCAATCAGAGTCAATCAGAGCTCGGCATTCTGATGTCACCTCAACCCCTGCAAGAGAAGCAGACGAACTTGCGCTCCGCATTGTTCATGGATGCAGCAAGTTTCAGGATTATATTTTGGGGCACTCAGCTGTGACCATTGAATCCAACCATAAGCCACTGGAAGCAATTTTCAGGAAGCCCCTCTGTGATTGCCCACTGTGCCTACAAAGAATGAGGCTTGTGCTGCAGAGAGCGCCTATCACAGTGAAGTACAAGCCAGGGAAAGAACTTTTCCTCGCTCATCTGCACTCTCAAGCTTTCCAACTAAGATCATGCTGAAAGATGAAACCAAACAATTTCAAGTCAACGTCGTTTCCACCCTACCGATTTCAGATGCATGACTGGCGGACATCCTGCAGGCGACGGAAAACGACACAGCACTCAAGCAGTTTTGTGAGCATTCATTGACTTCTTGGCCAGCTGAGAAACTAAAGTCCCAGACAAAGTTCGACCGTATTGGAACTACAGAGAAAAGATGCGCGCACAAGACGGTCTTGTCTTCAGGAGCAATAAAGTGGTGATCCCAGCAGCAAAGAGAGTGGAAGTTTTGAAAATTTGCATACAGCACATGGGGGTGAAGCAAAAATGAAGATGCGGGCCAGAGAAGTGATGTATTGGCCGACCATGCCAAGCGATATCGAGGTTTTTGCAAACTCATGTGAAGACTGTAAGAAGCACAAGCCCAGAAACGCAAGCCACTAAGCCACGAGCTGCCAAGCCTCCCGTGGCAGGTGGTGGGCGTAGACCTATTCTACCATGGTGGCCGTACGTTTTTAGTCATTGCTGACTTTTACTCCTTTATCTTCGAAATGAAGAAACTTCGACAGTCCACGGCATTTACAGTGGTCTCCATCGATTGCCAACGAAACTGCAGCAACAACGGACTCCCGTTCAATAGCCGAGATTTCAAGGATTCGCGAGTATATTTTGAATCACTCATATGACGTCAAGCCCTTACCACATCCGCTTCAATGGAAAGGCAGAGAGCGCCGTACAAGAGGCAAAGAAACTGCGGAAGAAGTACAGCTACCACACCCTTGACTCGTGCAGCGCCCTCCTGGAATGGTGAAACAGCCCAAGGGATCAGCTGCTGAAATCTCGAGGGCAAAGACTAATGGGTCGTCAGACACAAACATTACTTCTGGTTCCAGACTGCTGCCTGGAGCCAGCCATCGTAGAGCCCAGCAAAGTGCGAAGCCAACTACAAGTTATCTGCAACAAGCAACGAACATACTACAACAAAACAAGGGCCCTTCCAGAACTGCACGAGGGTCAGCAGGTGTCCACATTTGACACTGTCGCACGCACGTGGTCTCCAGCAGTCGTCGTAAAACGAACCGGGCCGCCTCACTCTTATGTGAGACCTGCATGGATTATCGCTTCAGCAGGAGCCAGGTGATCGTGATCCCTCCATCACCCAAACTGCCCAGACAACAGGCCACCCCTGTTCCCACAAGAGAAGACCCTACAGAGGAAACCCCAAGCCAGGACCTCAGAAGAAGTCCAAGGCAGCGGCAGAGCCTTAACAGATACCCAAGACCCTAACATTAAGCATTGATGCAGAAGAAGATGAAGAAGAAGACGTTTGTTTTTATTAAGTTTTTTTTTTCTCTTTCCTTTTGTTTTTTTTTCCTTTGTTTTGTTTTGAAAGATGTAGGTATGATGTCACTGACACAGCCACATTGCAAGCGCTACAGCTACGCCACTAGGGCATCACTGTATATTTGCATTTTTGAGTTTTCTCATTCTCGTTAAAGGTGGATTGCACCTATTGGCAACTCTTAACGGCGTGCATTTAATCCCCCTTCCCCTCTTTCACATTTCGGCCACCAGGCTTCTCCAGTTTTTGCTGCTCATTTAGATAGCTGGTGGCTCCCCGCTCCCTCCTGCCTATGCACACCGACTGTCTCAACGCCACCTTTTGGTTCAGAATTACATCAAGCAAGGCAATTGTTACTCACGGAGCCCTTTGTACTTATATACACATCAAGATCAGCGCCTTTGGGGCGCACCTTGCGGTCTCTGCACTGGGATAGAGTTGGCTGCTCCCATATGCTATGCCATTAAAAATTTGGGATACCATACAAAAAGAGTGCTTTTTTTGCCCACGATGTGCAAAGCGTAAGCACCTCTGCTTTGCGCTGTTGTACCCCGAGAGCCTCACGTGGCACGGGCAGCCTCTTGCTGGTGGTTGGTGTGGCGCGACACCGGTTGCAAGCTGCGGAAGCCAGCCATTTTGTCCACACTTGCTCCTGGGAGTCTGGGACGAAGTATGGTCTTGACGCAGCGGTGCCATTAGGAAGTTTGCAGCAGAGACAGAAGCTAATTATTGCCACGTGTGTCCTCTGGGCAGGACTGCCTAAAAGGCCTTCTCCAAGTTAACATTGTTGATCGAAAAAAGAAAGCTGCTTAGTGTGAATGAAAGCGACGTGTGCTACCTCATAAATCGTGGCTTATTTTTCTGCAGTGGTAAAAAGAGGGGTTATTTGCAGACTTGTGCCCTTTACTTAAAAAAATGTAATGGGTTACAGTTCCTCAAATGTAATGGATTACCGTTACAAAATACTTTCGCTGAAAAGTAATGGATTACTTTACTCGTTACATTACTAATTACACTTTACTTTTTCCTCTACACTTATTAAGATAAGAAAGCAATAGAAACAATTTTAATGTTTTAAAAAATGTTCTGCAACACTACGTACCTCTGTCTATCATACATCCACGCTATGGTAGTCCTCGTAAAATAAAATATTGAATTTAAGAGAAAGAATGTAGGTGTACTCCATTCATCCTGCAAACTAAAGAGGCAGCGAAAGCTGCAAAAACACCCACCATCCCACTAGCTTACTGCGACCAGAAATGATCCCTGGAATTCTGCAAACAAAAAGCTAGCGCTGCGCATGCTCGGTAGCAGCGTCTACCTCTGCTAGGTGATTCGGAAGTAAGGAGCCAATCTATGAAATCTCCCTTTTGAACTGGGCCTTTCAAGCGCGAGTGCAACCTCTTAAAGGCCGACGACCAGAGTCTAGATTCTGTAAGGCAGAATATCCTCCTCACCAAGGGGGAGGAGGGAACAGGCAACGGTGGACAGGGTAGAAGGGGGGAGAGGAGGGAGCGGGGGAAAAGTGGAAAGCGCAAACTGGTCGTCGGTCTTTAAAGCTGCAGTCTCGTGCCTGTAGCTTTGACGCACAGTTAGCTTATGCAGCATGCAGTACTGAAAAATGCATGGGCTCGAGCGGGAGATTGCGCACTCATATTGCTCCAGTTTCTGTATTATGTCATATTTTAAAAAGTAATGAGTAGTTGAAGTAATCTGCTGCCAATATTTGTAACAAAATTACATTACAAATTACTGCCGCAAAAAAGTAACGTGGCAGTTCTTGCAACCTCATCGCATATCGCCTCGCATTGACCACCATGCAAAAGTTGGCTTTTTTTTCACTCGAAATACAGCATTCCTTAAATCATTTTTCCCGGCGACATCTGTGGACTGGAGCGGCCTGCTCGAAGCCATCGTCTCTGCTCGAGACATTGATTCGTTCCGCCAAATGTTAACCTCGCTATTTTTTTAACCCACTCCCTTATGTAATACCTTGACTCAGCGTTCTTAACATATTTAAATTAATAAATAAATAAATACATTAAAGGCACAACCTTTTATTACGTCTCAATAAGCCTCCAAAAACCAAACCACAAAAACAAACCCGACAGTAGTTTTACATGCAATCCCAGGCGGATAGAAAAAGACGCGGGACACTTGTGGACTACAATATATTAGACACCGCACAGAGTGCATCACCAGATACACCAATTGATCATTCTGGCGTTCTTCCCACTCCATATTTTTTTTTTACAAGCACCCTTTTTTTTTTCTGGAACACTCCGCTTGGGGGCTTACACATTCAATATCACAGTTAGAGGCTACAGTTATGTTTCGAGAGGACATACGCTCACAGAATAAACCACGTACAAAAGCAACGGCGCGCAACCTCCGCTATACTCTGGAAGCCTCAAAGTTTGAAACTCGACGGGGCGTGTGGCAACAACTTTCCCATGTGTACCTTCAACACAACAGGACAACCCCCGCCCCCTCCCTCCCTACCCCAACTGCCCCCCCCCTGCCCCCCCCCCCCCCCCCTCCTCCCTCCTGCAATGCCCTCCAAAGACCCTCCAAAGACCCTCATTCAAACTGGACCACTCGGTCGCACCGGATGCATTTACACACACACACACACACAGTGCCTAGAGGCACTCCGCAACATCTACTTTTGCGCACCTACAGAGACCGTGGTGCTACATGGTCACGGACGCGTTTAGAAAAAACCGGACGTTCAGTCAGTTCCCGTGTCGGAAAACCTAGAAACACTGTTCAATATAAAGAAAGTCTGGTGAGCACCTTGCTACATTTCCACCCCGTTCGGGCAAGCCAAGAGCGATTAGACAAACCACCGCACCACGTGGGGCACCAAACACATTTACAACTAAAAAGAGAACGCCAAAACAACCAAGAGGCCGCGAAGAGTTGTATGTACAAACAGTCGCGATAAACAAAAATGCAACGGAGCCGCCGCAGTTGTTGCACCCGGTCACCACACTGCCGCAACAAGTGGTACGCCCTCTCACAAAATACCAAACTTTGTCTGTACAAACAGTTTTTCGTAGAGTCGCGTGCAGTTAGTTGTATGCCGAGGTGCGAAATTGTGTTAGGTGGCTTCCCTACGAGGCTTGGTTAGCAACACGGGCAACATCGAAAGCAAATCTCCCAAGAGTTGAGACCTTACCATTCCACAGATAATTACGACGGTATAGGTCAGACAGAGAGTCGGCAAAGCCTTACAAATAATAATGTTAGAAACGGATGAGGCTCTGCACCTCTGAAGGAAAAGAAAAACAGAATCCAATAGTGACTAGAACTAAAAGGGGAGAGCAGAGCCGATCGTTCCCTAAACCTGTTTCCAATCTACTAAATCTGCCATCTGAAACAATGGAAGCAAGATTGACAGCAGGCAAGTCATCCCTGCAGGATTTGCCTAGGGCGGACGAAAAGCTTTAAAGGACACACTGTTCCAAGCCGCACCCTCCAGACGGCGTCCGACACGCCGCCTCAATGGCAGATCATACAGAGTCAGCGTGCGCACGAGACAGAACAGCCTTCTTGAAATGCCCGAATGTCCTCTACGCTCACGCAGTCGTAAGAACTTACCTGCGCGTCGCGTGCGGCAAGCAGAACCGGCTTCCCGCGTTCCAATTACCGGAACTGCCAACTCGACAACCCCTAAAGAATAGCTACCTCAGGCCTCTAAGCAAGCAACAGACTAATCACATCCAGAAATACCTCCACTCTCATTTGTAAAAAAAAAAAAAAAAAAAAGAAACAAAGCATTCAGCACCACGAGACAAACGACCAAAGCTTCCTTCCGACCCCGGCCACGCACTAGCAACACCGGAGAAACAATGAGGCCTCTCGAAACAATAAGCGCCGCGACAGATCTACGAGGGCCACTGCCTGTTTAAACCTTGAGCATGGCGGTCCACACGCGGGGCCGCAGGCCGCACGTGACCCAAACGCGGCTCCTTCGGCGGGCCGAATTCCAGTCCGAGTCTTTCTTCCGGGCGAGGATGGAGAACAGCCTCCGTCACCTGCTCTCGCCACAACGAGTCGCACTCGGGGGCACTGCACAGCCGGGCGCGGCGGTTCTTGCGGCCGAACGGAGAGGTCGGGCGGGGGTGGGGAGGCGGCAGAGCGGTCAGTCCATCATGGGGGACGCTGCGGCCGGCATCGTGTGCGGAGCGGGGTTCACGCTGGGCAGGTGGTGGGCCGGGGCGGCCTGCGCCGCCGAGGCCCCCTTGCAGAAGCGCTCCTGCGACGACGTGCGCGCCCGGGCCTGGTTGGACGACGGGAAGCTCTGCAAGGAGATGGCCCGCTTTCAACGGCAGCCACCACTACCGCTTCATTGTTCTAGACCGGGGGTCTCCAAACGTGTGGCTAAAGGGCCGGAAAATATACGAGATGATACGAATGATGAAATACTAAATAAATAAATCTAAACGAGCACTTCAATACAAAAAATTAACCCTGAGAAAAAAAAATATATATATAAAAGAAGAGTAAGGTAAGTGAATACATATACTTAATGTTCAAACTCAATATGTTGCCACTTCTGAAATTACAAATTATTCGTGACCCAGATAATTAAGCTGGCATAAATCAAAGTGCATAAAACAGTGATGTGATTGGCCTAAGACGTTTTGGAGCACCTTTCGGAGCAGCCAAGACAGTGTTTTGGAGCAGCAAAAGTGGACTTAGGAGCAGCCGAAAACAGTGCTTTGGAGCAGCAAAAGTGGCCTTTGGAGCAGCCAAAACAATGTTTCGGAGCAGCAAAAGTGGCTTTTGGAGCAGCCAAAACAGTGTTTCGGAGCACCAAAAGTGGCTTTCGGAGCAGATAGTCTTAGAAAAATAAAAATATTTGTTTTAGGTGCTGGACAAACGAAGGGCACTTTGCTCGCCGAAATAAACGAATTATGGTCAAGTTCGACCACCTAGGAGTCTTTCAAGGTGTAACTGAAATGTCAATGACATGACACATTTTGCAATGCTTCAGTTATATTATACATATATATGTACCCACTATAGATAACTTCACATATGAAAATTTATTTGAAAACCAAACTTCACCATATTAAAATTTATTTGAAAATGACCAGCTTAGTAGTAAATATCACAGCATTACGTTGACTAGTGATATAATATAATAAATGGAAGCCGTCTCCGACTGATGAAACACATAGCTACCGCAGTGCAATGCGAAATCGCACACAAGAAAAAGGTGCGTTAGAACTAGCGGGTATTTTTTGCTTTTCGAAACTTTCTGCAAAGCTGCTGCAAGCTTCGCTTTGGCTTAGGCTAGTAATGAATGTCCACTTTCAACGTCTCGAAAGAGACATTGAGACATCCCACAAGTGTACAGTGCTGTAGGCGTTGCCGAGCAATTCTGAAAAACCGCTTGCCACCGTTTTACTGGTTCCCGACGTGCCAGATTTTCGTCAAAAGTAAACGTAAAACAGTAGATTGCAAGCGTCCCGGCTGGTGCCTCTGTCGTGCAATCATGTTCGCATGCACGTCAGGGCAACTTCGGCAGGCTTGCAACTGCACATGCTTCATCGCGCAGGCGAAGACGGCTGTTCGATCGAAACCGAAACCATGCCTCTCCGCTCTGTCGCCAACTGGTTTCCAAAAATGTATGCAAAATGTAACTGCCCAGCATGCGACAATAAACAGTCCGGCGGCGCGTGCTTGCAAGGCCGGCAGGCGAGGTACAAGCTAAACATACAGAAGAAAAGAACCTGAGCGCATCGATGCAGGACATCGCGAGTCAGGGTCAAAACATTCTTGGAGCGCTTTGTGCAACGACTGAACAAACAAGCGCGCTGTGCGGGCTCAGCGTGCAGACATTCCCTTCTTTGCTTTAGCTCACTTCTCTTCACCAACTTTCTTTCGCGACAGATTTTTCATGTACCGGGGTCCCTCTCGAAAGAAAGCCTACCAAGAGAAACCTAGGTAATCGATACTTCCACACGGCAGTCTTTGAGTTAAAAAGGGATTTTTGTAGTAGTGTATGTTTTAAACAAGAACAGGAATGTTGATGAACATGCGGCGGTCCTTATGTTTCAGTTTAGGAAGCTCCATATCGTAGCAACGTGCGGACTGGCAGGCAGGGACCAAATAGTTTTCCCACGGCCGTTGCTTTCAGAAGCGAGTGCTTCAGCTCAAAAAGTAACTCCCACCGCGCAAAAACGTAATTTCGTTTCACAGCGTGACGGCATGGCTGGTACCCAGCACGTTAGCGTCGGGGCGTCCGCACACGCCCCCATCTATCGTTGAAAAAATTAAAAAAAAATGCGAGACCAGATTTACGAGACGACGAGAGCGCGAAGGAAGAGACGGCGGGAAAAACCCTGCGAGACCGGATGTACGATTGATGTAATTAAAGCAAGGGTGCAGGCGAGCTGGTTCAATACTGACATTGGAGTTTTGCGCCTGTCCTACGTCCCTTCTTTTCCCCGGCTCCAGGGTTACAATGCCACGGTTGATGCAGGGTACTTTGTGTAGGGCGGCCGCTTGCGCCACCTAGCTCACGCATGCTCGATTACGGTACTCAGTTTAGTTTCGGTTTTGAAAGGCGACCAAAATTGGTTCTTTGGCGCAGGCTTGGCTGCAGATTACCCATATTTTGGCAAAATGTAGCAGGATGTAGCAGGGTCAGCCCCTTGGCGCAGTTTGGCGCAATTGGCGCAGCAATCACATCACTGATAAAAGCTTTAGCATATTCTCAAAGTGCAGAAGGCTAACAAAAATGATAAGTATGAAACTGACTACATAAAAAAATTAAATTAACAGTGACCTTTACCTTTAAAATCCATAATGCATCAAATGCATTATAGGGAATTGGTGCATCACGTGACGTACATCTTCCCGCTAAAGTTAGCGGGAAACTTGGTGTTGAC